>CAUYLG010068501.1:0-17215 GCA_963573385.1 Cacajao melanocephalus | reverse complement strand
CCACCTCAGCCCCCACCTCAGCCCCCACCTCAGCCCTACCTCAGCCCCCACCTCAGCCCCCACCTCAGTCCCACCTCAGCCCCCACTTCAGCCCCCACCTCAGCCCCCACCTCAGCCCCACCTCAGCTCATCCTCAGCAGCTGCTGGAATTAGCTACCCCGAGGAGTTGGTGCCCCACAAACTCCTTTCCTTCCCACCTCTTCACACCCTACAGACAGGAAGATGGGGCTGCTGGGCGGGACCCTGCACCCTGTCGGGGCCACCTCCTGGCACTCTCCCTCAGCAGAGCCTGGCGGGGCGAATGCTGAAACTCCCAGTTCCCATTTCCAGCAGGGCTGAAAGGAGGAGGAAGCCTCGGGCCTGGCTCACTGAGGGGTGTGTAGGGGAGCTGGGGACTCTGTGGGGACGGGTCCTGGGAGGAAGAGGTGGCGGCTGTCCATGCTCTCTGGGTACTCCCTGGGAAGCCCCCGCCTGTGGAGAGCAGAGCTCAGCTGGGCCCCTGCCTCCCACCCTGCCTCTGGCTCAGCAGAGGCGTCCGGCTCGGCCCCTGTGTGAGGCGCCCCTGGCAGGGGTCTGGCCTGGCTCCGAGGGGCAGCGGGGCAGCCCTTGTGTTCTCTGCCTTTGGAAGGAGAGAGAACGGAGGTCTCTAATGGGCCCGCAGAGGCGGCATGCAGAGGCCTCATCTGCCCCTTCTGGGCAAAGCTTCCGGAGCAGCCCCCATCGGGTCTCCCAGGCAGCACCTCCTGGCCCTACCATGTGAGACCCACAGCCCGAAAGGACCCCTGGGGTCTGGCGGGGAGGGCGAGAAGCGGTCAGGGAAGGTGCTCCCCAAGTTGGAGCCTGGCTGAGGCTCCCGCCCCAGGCCCTCAGGTGCAGCCCCGTGCCCTGTTCCCAGCGCCCTGTTCCAGGGCTGTGAGACCTGTGCCCTGGGGGATTTCCCTCTGTCCTCTTCACAGTGGGTCCTGCCCTGTGAGATCCCACAGTCTTCAGGGGAGATTGCAGTGAGGCTGGTGTGGTGAGCTCCTGAGGCAGGATGGCCAGATCCCAACCACCCCGACGGCACCACCGTGGCTTTGTGAATGGCGTGTGCCCCCAAAACCCACTGCCCAGAGGGGAGGAGAAGGGGTGCAAGGCAGGTTCCAGGTGCTTCTGTTTGTAATTAAATGAAATTAGAAAAAAATAGCCCCACAGGAAGGGCTTTGTGACGCTCCCTGTCCCCCCCGCCCATCGCAGGCCTTGGCAAGCCCCAGCCAGGGACCCAGGGACCCCATGCGCCAGCCCTGGGGAGTAGCTTGGCACAGGCACAGCAGTGACCACCTCCGTGGCCACCCACCCAGCCTGGAGCCTGGCACCCTGCAGGCATGGTCCTGGGTCCCTCTTCAGAGCTGGGAATGGTGAGCAGACTCTGCAGGGACCCCATCCTCACCCACACCAGCATGGCGGGGCTGCTGGCTGCCTTGATCTGCCCCTGCAGGGGCTGATGTCCTGTGGCACCCTGAGCTCCCCAACCCTCCCTGTGACCCTCAGCTGCAGCACATGGGAGCATCCCCAAAGCTTGGTGCAGGGGCCCTGCAGGCCGTAGTGAGATGCAGGGGCTGTGCTTTCCAGCCCAGGCAGTGCAAAGCCAGGAGCAAAGACACCACTTGCCATGTGCCACCTCCTGCCCCTGCTTGCAGAGCCCATGGATCCCAGGCACGGGGTAGGGAGGCAGCGTGGCTCCCTCCCAGGCCTCAGGGAGTAGAGGGAGACAGGGCCATCTGGGCAGAGGGTGGGCAGGATTTCAGGCATCACACCCCTGCTAGGGGAGGCCCCAGGAATCAGGAATTGGGGCCTTGGGAGCCGGGTGAGCCTGCTCCATTCTCTAGAAGTTTCTCCTCCTGCAGGGCTGGAGAGACAGGCATGTCCTGCTCTTCTGTGCTGTTCTCTGTAAATGCTCCCCCAATATCCCTGGTGGGGGTTCCTCTTCCCAAAGCCTGCAAGGCCTGAAGGGTGAGCCCCATGCTTGGGCTCTGCAGCCTCCAGGGTCAACACTCAGGGCTCCTGTCCTTCTCCTTTCCCTAACCCTCCCCTCAGTGTTGGGTAGGGGTTCCTGTGAAGCTCTGGGGTCAGGGTCTGGCCCTCAAGATCCCCGTGAATTTGGTGACTACATCACTCTTAGCACTGCCACCTTCCTTGTTCTGCTCAGGGCCAGGTCCCCTGACTCTGCCCCAGTCTCCTGGGGCAGCCGTGAGCTGCATGGTCACCTTCAGAATCCAGGCACCTCCCAGGCCCCGGATCTCCCAGCCTGTTTCACCCTCCATTGGGTGGGGCTCAGGAAGGGCCTAAGCTCTCCCACCCCTGCCTCCCCCGACCCCTGCCTCACCCCCCACCCATGCCTGTCCTCCTCGACATCCTCACCCCCCACCCCTACCTCCTTCCCCACCCCTGCCTTCCCCCGACCCCTGCCTGGCCTCCTCGACAGCCTCACTGGTCCCCCACTGGAATGCCCTTCCATTGACCTGCACAGAGACTGTTGCTGGGGGGCAGTCAGGGTAGAGATGCCTCTCTGGGCCCCCAGAGTTTCTTGCCCTGGTCTGAGGGGCAGGAATTCCTGCCATTGACAAATTCCTTCCCGGTAAAGACAACTGGCAAGAAACAGATGGCACCCTCAAGCTGAGGATCGCAGGAGGGTTTAACAAGTGGCATGGGCAGCTTCGGGGGAAACCAGGGTAAGAATGGCACCCTGGGGCTGGAAAGGCTGAGGCTGCTGCCCCTCCAGACCAGAGGGACATGGGGAGCAGCCTGCAGGGGGCATCGGGCTGACACTCCCTCCCTCCTTTCCTTCAAGTCCTCCCTCCCTCAGCCAAAGCAAGAAGCTTGGAGCACATGGGACAGCACAGGCTGCCAGCCATCTTTGCAGTTACTCACACGTTAGTGAGAATTTGTGTCTAAGCCACTTCCAAGGGAAGATATAGGGAAGAAGAAGGCTTGGAAAGACAGTGGAAAACAGAGCTGCACAAAGCGGTCCCAGGGATAGCCAAGGGCTGAGACTACGGTGCACCTCCAAGGCACCTGTCCGTCCTTTGCCTCTGCTCCTCCCCAGCAGACACATTCCAATGCATATCCCCAGAATGCGGGCCCACACTCCCTTGTCCAGCCTGAGAAGCCTCCAGTGACAAGGACAGTGCCCCAGGTAGCCCCAGGGTCAGCCCGCCCCAATCTGATGCCACCTCCAGGCAGACCTCCCACCAAGCGAGCATGGGTGGAAAATAGATTTTCGAAAGTCACAAATCAGAGCATGAAATCCAGTGCTTGACATAAGCCTTCTGTGCAGAAACCGTGAGCCCTCCCAAAGCATGGACGCGCCTGTGCCGACCAAGCCCCTCCTACTGCCCAGCAGGTCCTTTCTAGCCCCTCTTTTAAGCAGCTGTGTTTTAGAGAGAGACCTTTCTATTTCCACTATTAGCGGAAAATCACTATCACTTGCCCTAAATAAACAATACCCTAAATGAACAGAATTACACGGAAACAGGTTCACCTGCCTCTCCCCACATCCCACGGCCACTGAAGGCCCCGAGCCCAGCACCTGGCCTCGTTGTCAAAGCAAAGACATTCCGGAGTATCCGAGACTAGACGAAAACAAACCAGCACTAACAGGTCCTTTCTCTGCACCCCCCAGGTGTGCCATCCTCGGCCCCCACCCTGGATGCCGCCCTGTTAGGCCCACCCTGCCTGCTTTCCCAGAGCAGCCCCAGGCAGAAGGCCGAGCACAAGAACAGGCTGTGTGTCCTTCCCTGCAGCACGACCCAGGACAGCACGAGACCCTCCCCTCTGCAACCCGGGGAAATACCAGGGCTCCCATGCCCGCTCCCTGCAAGGCCTGCACTGGTCAGACAGAAGGGCTGAGTTCTTCCTGGGGGCCACCGTTCTATCAGCCCCAGGGACAACCCCCCACCGCCGTTTCTAAATCCACCCTTCCTTGGGCTTGTCCTCTCCTCCCCCACCCTGAGATACCTGGTCCCAGTTACAGAGGGTCCCAGGGCAACGGCCTGGGGTGGAGGCTCCAGTGTCTTCGTGGAATGGAACACTCCTGTGGCATTTGATTAGAGGCAGAGGGGGCATCCCCCAAGCGTTAGGTAAGAGAATGCCCCGTCCCTACAAGCATCCCCCAAGCGTTAGGTAAGAGAATGCCCGTGTCCCTACGAGCAGACAGCAGCCTGAGAAGCCCCTTTGACGGCCCTCCTTTCCTGTTGGAATCACTCCTGAGAGGTAAACGGAAGGAGACAGATGAGCAAGAGGAAGTTGGGGAGGAAGATGGTGCAGAGATGAGAGAGAGAGCCAAGAAAAGGCAAGATGGCAGCATATAGACCTACGGGAGGGACATCAGAGATGAGGGGAATCCCAGAGCCAGGAGAGGCACAGAGACCAGGGGAGAGATACAGAAACCAGGGAAGACACAGAGACCAGGGGAGAGACACAGAGACCAGGAGAGACACAGAGACCAGGAGAGACACAGAGACCAGGGGAGAGACACAGAGACCAGGGGAGACACAGAGACCAGGGGAGAGACACATAGACCAGGGGAGACACAGAGACCAGGAGAGGCACAGAGACAGGGGAGAGACAGAGAGACCGGTAGAGACGTAGAGACCCAGGGGCAGGTGCTCAGAGAGTGATGGGGACCCTAACCCTGAGAAAGGACTGGCAGATGTGTCCTGGAGGGACAGACAGAGCGAGGGCCATGAGCTGCAGGCCATCCAGCACCTGTCAACCCAGCCAAAGACGGCCTTGTTCTCTGCATGCCGAGCCAAGCCCTTCTGAGGGGCTCCATCCTCTGAGGATTGGTGCCTGGGCCAGCTGGACCCACAAGCTCCTCTGGCCAAGCTCCCTCTGGTGAGGTCTTGAGTGCTGGGGCCTCTGAGAACTTAGGGGGAGGAGACAGGGAGGGGACTCCATAGGGGGCACCTGAGGGCCTGAGGAAGGGGAGGAGTCCCTGTCAGATGCCCCTGCTCCCACTTAGAGGTCAGGCTGTCACTGAGGAGGCCACACAGAGCCCCCGCCCCATGTGGACTCAGGGACAAAGGGCCCTCGCCCCGTGGCAGTGCTGGCCACACCCACCTTCACTGGGTGTCATGGAGGGGGACCCAGGGCTGGGAGTGAACCCGCCCCAGCTCTAAGCAGGTCTGCTCTGGGCTGCCCTGAGGCCCAGGTTCAAAAGGAACGTGCCCTAAATGGGTGTCCCCCAGGGCCCACCAGGCCTGGGGTGACCCCGAAGCCAAGCAGGAGGGGTTCCCACTGGAGGGGTCCCGAGGTGACAAGGCTCCAGAGCCTTCTCGAAGCTCCTAAACTCCTCCATCTTTTGGGAGAGGAGAGCATCGCTGGGGCAAGCTGCTCACCCCTCACTCTTCCAGGGAAATTTGCTGACGCCAATATCCTTAGACGGGACCAGCAGGGGCCAACCTCCGTGCCCTCCCCGAAACACACCCTCTGGGACCCTAGGCTAGGCCTGGAGGCAACGGGAGGGAGGCACTGCCCAGAGCTGAGAGGCAGCCTTGTAGAGGGGACCAGCCCTGGGCAAGGGTGGGGGCAGGGACTGTTGGCCCAGGCTCCACGTCCCCAATTCCCCAGCAACAGTGCACGGCCAGGGAGGCTGGGACCAGCCAGGTTCACACCTCAGGCTGAAATACTGGCCCCTGGGGAACAAAAGACCTATTCCCACCATACCACGGGCCACGCACCCAGCTCCCCTTGTTCCACGCCGGCTCCTGCCTCCCTGCCCGCCCAGGCGCAGCGCTTACCTGGCCTCCGTTCATGCCTGCTCTGCCAGGCTCTCAGCCCAGCAACTCTGGAGGGTCCCAGAAGGAGTTCCACCTCTGGGACAGTCAGTTCAAGGTCTGTGTGTTCCTTCTGACTGGGGCCAGGGAGGAGGGGTCGAGGCCAGGAGCAGAGAGAAAAGGGCCGTGGCCTCATTTCCATGCGGAGGCCCCAGGCCCTGTGCTGTCCCCACCCCATTGTGTGCCTGGGCAGGCTGACAATCGCTGCCTTTGTGGTCGGTCGCTGCCCTCCCACCCTCAGCACTCAGGCAGGCGGGGTCCCCCCAACCTACAAAGGGTGAGGAGGAGCGAGACCAGGAGAGGCCCTCCCTCTCTCCACCAGGCATGGGTCCCACGACTGGTCCCATCCGCCCCAAGCCTGAAGGACAAGTGTGGAAGGAGTAGTGGCAGGTGGAGCCCCCGCCTCTGAGCTTGTGGGTGGGGGCAGTTGCCATGTTTGCACTCCTACCCCCTGGTCCTGGGGAGCAAGCCTCCTGGCAGTGTCCCTGGAGCTCCTGGGGGCCCCTGCTGGGTGGGAGGGGACTTCGGGGACCCTTGCCCCTCATGGCACCAAGCATCTGCCCACCTCTGGGAGGTTTAGGCTGGTGTGGGAGGAACGGGAGGCCCCTCTTCAGCCAGCAGGACAGGCTGCCTACAGGAATGTTTGGGGTCACAGTCATAGGTGCTGGGTGGGAGGGGGACCCAGGACTTGCTGCAGAGCCAGACAGAGGTCTTCCCCATCCCTGGGTGAGGCACTGGGTGGGGGCCTCTGAGCTCCCTTGACCACCCCAGCTGGACCTGGGAAGCTGTGGGCCACTGGGAGGCAAGGGTCCCAGCCCCTCTGCCGGCCACATCTGTGCTGTGGGCACCTGCATCTGGCCTCCAGCACCCTCCCCGCCCCCGCATGCTGCAGGGGTTTGGGGGGGGCCCTGCAGCAGCCTCCAAAGGACGGCGGAGTCAAGGGTCAAAAGGTGGTGAGCCAGCTGTTCCCAGATGTGGGCCACGGCCTTTCGGCCTTTCCGGTTTCTGGAGGAATGACAGGCCTCCCGCAGAGGAGGAGCGGGTGGTGGTGACGGGAGGAGCGGAAAGGGAGGGGTTCTCCACGGGTTCTGCTGATTTGTTTAATCCCACGCTATTCGGAGGCTTTTACGGATGGCGGACAGGAGGGAGGCGGAGGGGTGGGGGTCTCGGCCGGAGTTCCCTCCCCTCCTCTTCCCGCTCCCGCCCCCGCCAGAGCCACCTGACCCGTAGAGAAGTTGCCGGCCCGCCGAGCGCCGGCCTTTGTGCGCACCGAGGCGGCTGCCGGGAACCCGGAGCCCGAGCCGGCTCGGCAGCGCCGCCGCCTCCACCCTCGCGCCCCTTTCCCCTCCCCCACTGTCCCCAGAGCTGGCAGCAAATAAACAAATCCACAAACAAATTCTCCGTGTGCTCAGGAGAGGCGGCGGCGTGGGCGGCGGCAGAGAGAAGGCGCGGGCAAGGCGAGACTGGGCCCCCGCGGAGCGGGGTGCAGTGCAGACCCCAGCCCAGGCCTGGCAGCAGTAAGTTGACTTTTATGAAACCTACGAAGCTCGCGGGGCCACCGAAAAGGTCCCCACCCGAGCGGACGCAGCGGGGCGGGCGGGGCAGAGGCTGCAAGCGGGCTCCCCTTCCCGCGCGGCTCCTACCGGCCGGCTCCACCCCCAAGCCCGGGACAGTCCTTCCCCCAGCCGCTGGGCTGGGGGCCGCTGCACACCGTGGGTGGAAGTAGGGAGCCAGGGACCCCGATGGCTACTCAGGACCCCTAGAGGGGCCAGGTTCTCCTAGGGATGTACAAAAATCTGGGCTGACCCAAGCGAAGGGGGCGACCCCCAGCCTCCTTCCTTCCCCACACTGGCCTGCCAGAGAGACCTCCGCCAAAGGTAAGGTGCACAGAAGGAAGGTGCTCCCCAGGTAAAGGAACACGGCTGCGAAGGGCGCGACCCTCCCCGCCCCAGGTGGAGCCGGTCCTGCAAGGAAAAAGAGACGCAGAAAAAGATTTGGGGTCCTTGGAGCCAAGGCACCGATGTGGGGCGCTAAGGAGTCTTTCCCCTTAGAATGGGAACAAGCTCCAGGGAGCTGGAATCCGGAGACGTCCTAGACCGGTCCAGGAAGCTAAGGTGGGCACGGGAGGAGAGGATGCTGGAGCCGGCCCTTCTGGCCCCACCCCTTGGTGAGAAGAGGGCTGGGGGTAAAGTCAGAAAGCGAGGCGGAGGTTTCAGGGTTCCGTTTCAACACCATGGACAGCGGATGCCTCAGCCTGGGAGCCTAGGACAGCCCTGAGGACTGCCTCAGTCCCATTAGGGTGAGAGTCCGATCCCGACCACTGGAGGCCAAGGGCCACGGTCTCCAATGTAGCGGGACGGCTGCAGCCAGGCCTCCGCAGCCCTCCAGCCCCTCCAGCGTCCAGCCTGCACCTGCTGCGGCTGCCGGCACCCGCGGGCTTGGGGCAGCTTCCAGAGCTTTGCGCTTGGAACAGAAGGTTTCCTTGGGTTGTGGAGAAGTGGAGGGCTTGTGCGTGACCTGTGAGAGAGAAAGGCTGTCCCGACACCTGCAAAGGGCGAGGAATTGCGGCTGGGAAGGGTCAGGTTGAAGCCGCACCAGAGGGGGAGGGGCGTCTTGACGGCTGAGGACCCGCGGAGGAGGTGGGGGCAGAACCAGCCCGAGTTCCCGCCCCGCTTCCTAACCCGCTGTCCATGGGCCGGGCAGTGCTGGAGAGGGTGGAAAAGGAAGAAGCGGGGCCTGCGCCCAGGGAGGCCCGGGCTCTGCTCGGAGGGCAGACGGCTCAGGGGCTGGGTCGGCCCTGGAAGGAAGGAGAGGGGGACACAGGCCTGCCGGCCGCGCGGGGCCTGCGCTCCTGGCAGTCTAAACAAAGGCCCGCGGGGGAGGCTCCGGGCGGGGAGGCTTGGGGAAGCTGCCGATCCCTGGCCCTAGAGGGCCAGATGGGGGGCGCCCCACGGACCCTGTGGAGCGGGCCCTGACTGCAGTCGGACGTGGAGTGTCGCCTGTGCTTCTGTGGTCCCTACGGGCAAGAGCTCCCGTCCCAGTCAGACACAGTGAGAACCGCAGGCTCCGATGGGGGCGGGGAAGGATGACCTCTAACTCCCTCCTGCGGTACGGAGCCCAGCAGGGCCATCCACAGGAGGCCGGCGGGACCCTGGCCTTTCTCAGGAGTGAAAAGCCTGGAGGGCCTCTGTATGAGCTGCGCGGTGGAGTGCGTTCTGCGCGCGCGAGACAGGAGCCGCGAACCCGCGGTCCGGGCTGAGTGCGGGTGCATGTCTGCCGGTGCTGCTGGGCTGCGTGCCGGCGAGGCGTGCACGTGGCGGGGCGTGCGCGTGGCGGGGTGTGGCTGGGGTGTCGGTGTGCGGCTGGAGGGGCTCGCGCGTGGGCGCGGGAGGGCCAGGTGAGGAGCGCAAGTGAGACAGGCGTTTCCTTGGGCCTCCGTGTGGCCGCAGGGTGCAGGGCACGGTCGAGGGCGCTCGAGGGCTGCGTCCGTGAGAGCCTCCGAGGAGCGCGCGGGGCGGGACGCGGCGCGAATGCGCGGGAGGCACGAGGCGTGCGGTGCGTGTGTGCGCGTGTGCGCGGCGCGCGTGCCCCGCAGTTCTCAAGGACACCTCGGGGAGGCGGCGGCGGGGCCGGTGTCCGGGTGACGTCACCGCGCGCCCCAGTGATAATCGCCCGGTGCCGGAGCGGAGCGCGGATACGCGCGGAGGCAGCGGCGGCGGTGGCGGCGGCGGCGGCGGGCGCGGGGACTGTCGCCTTGGGGGCCAGGCCGGATGAACAGGACCCCGCGGACACTCGGCTCCCAGCCGGCCCGCGGCGCTCGGGGACTTGCCTGGCTCCCTTTCGGGGGTTCCCGCGCCCCTCTCCGCCCAGGGCACCAGCGTGCAGGGGCCCCCGGGAGCCGAAGAGCAGGGAGCCGAGGCGGCGGCGGCCTGGGAGCGGCAGGCGGCAGCGGCAGCTCCCGCCGGGACTGGTAATTGCGCTCAGGGCCGGGCCGGGGCGAGCCGGGCAAGCGGCCTCTCTGGGTCCCCCCGTTTTTCTCCACAAACAGCTCGAGCGCCTTCTCGCTGGCCCGCTGCGCGCGGAGAGGGCGAGCTCGCTGGGTTGTAAAAAGAGACGAGTTTTCATCTTTAAGCATCGAGATTCGTTCTTTTAACCGCATTCGGTGCGCGCTCCTGGGTCGGCACGGGCCGGGGCACGGCCGGTAAAGGCAGCCGCGAAGGAGCTCGCGCCGCCCAGTCGGAGCGGTCTGTGCGCCCCTCGCAGCCCCGCGGGGGGCGGCCTGGTGCGCACGCGCTCACCGCCCCCACCCCCGGAATCCGTCTCCGCGGTCCCCGGGCGCCCTGGCTCCAGGAACGCCCGGAGGGACGTACCCGGGTCCCTACTCGCTGCCGCGGAGAGGGGAGAAGTGTGAGCTCCTCCGAGTTGGGGGCGGACCGGGACCCCACAGTCCGCCGAGCGCAGCGCCCCCGCCCTGCCCACCACGCGGCGAAGACGCCTGAGCATTCGCGCCCCTCGGGCGAGGACCCCACGAAAGGCCGAGCCGGTCCCGACCCCGGCCCAGACGCCCGCCGCCCGCACAGCCCTGAGGGCCCCTCTGCGTGTTCACAGCGGACCTTGATTTAATGTCTATACAATTAAGGCACGCGGTGAATGCCAAGAGAGGCGCCTCCGCCGCTCCTTTCTCATGGAAATGGCCCGCGAGCCGGTCCGGCCCGGCGCCCCTCCCGCGGGAGGAAGGCGAGCCCGGCCCCCGGCGGCCATTCGCGCCGCGGACAAATCCGGCGAACAATGCGCCCGCCCAGAGGGCGGCCCAGCTGCCGTGCCGGGGATCTGGTCGCGGGACACAAAGGGGCCCGTGCGTCTCCGGCGTCGCGGGGCTGGGCGGGTGGTGGCCGAGGGGGGAGCCCGCGGCCCGGGCCAGGTTGCGGCCAGCCGGCCCCCGGCCACGTGTGTCCGCAGCGCGGAGCGCCCAGGCGTCCGCTGAGGGCAGCGGGGGCCGGGAGACAAAGGGAGGGTCTGCGGGGAGCGGCGGGCGGGTGCGCCGGGCGGCGGGCTGGGGTCCGGGGGACTGGGGGGCTGCGGTCCGGCCCCCGCCGGCAGTCGCGGCGCTGTCCACGGTGCTGGCGGCGGGGCGGCCCCCGCGGGACGGGAGAGCGGCCAAGTGCGGCCCTCGCCCCCACTGCGGGCGCCCTGGACAGTTGCCACGGCAACGCGGGAGGAGGTGAGGCAGGGTCTGAGGTCACCGCGGAGTCTGCCCTTCCTCAGGCCGCTGCGCCGCGGGGCGGGACGGGGGCGGCGCTCCGGGGTCCCCGGAGCAGCCCCCGCAGCCCAGGACCAGGCTCGCAGGGGAGCAGGGGTCTGCGTCCGCGTCCAGGGTCCAAACCAGGGCGGTGGACACGCGGGACCACATCCCACCCACAAAGCCTTCTCTGAGCTGTGCAGGACCAGGCACGTGAGAATCCGCAGCCCAGGGAGAAAATGACAAATCCCTCCCCCGTCGCCATCTGCAGCCGCAGTGACACCCACTCGGGTTTACTGCAGGGTTTTTTTCTGTCCCCGGAAGCCAGCGCCACCTGCTGACGCCCGGCACCGCCTCTGCGCCGCTCCCCGGTGCCCATCCCAGGCCTTGCCAGGCCCCATGACGGTCAGAGGGCGAACCCCCTCTCCAAGCGCCCCCTTCCCCTGTGGCGAGTGCCAGACCTGGCTCTGCAGCTTGGCCCTTCCTCTTAACCAGGTAGAGACTGAGCCTCTCCTCCCGGGCTTCAAGCCCAGGCAGGGGTCTGAGTCGCCTAAAGTTCTCCCAGCCCCAGGCCCAAGGCAGGGAGCAGAAAATCAGGATAAAAGGAACCATCTGAGTTTCAGGCAGTGGCATCTCCACCCCGACCTCCGCCACTGCGGGGCCACAGAGGGAACCTGCCCTGAAGCTCTACTCAGCTCGGACCTCCAGCCCCTCCACCAAGTCGCCTGCTGCAGACACAGGCAGAAACCACGGGTGCCTCCATCTTCCTACCCCCACCCCAGCCAGCCCCGGCAGAGTCGGGGCAGCCTCCCCCTGGAGGGTGCAGAAGTGGCCCAGGCAGCCCCAGCCAGCCCCAGCATGACCACAGTGCCCACCCACGGCTTCTTCCTTCCTCCCGCTGTGAGGGCTCAGGCAGCACCCCCCAAGGGTCACCTCTGGTCCTAGAGAAGGGGTAGGGGCCCCAGGGTCATTCCAGGACAGTACTGAAGGAAACTGGTGGGTGTGGGGTGTTCCTTCGGGCTGCAGGATATGGCCCTAGCCTAGCCTTCCCTCAGGGGGAGGGCACCCCTGGCTGCGCCCTCCTCTGGGGCCGGGGATGGGGCTGGGCTTTGGTCTTGTACCACTTTCCTTCCTGGGGACGTGGTTCCTGGCCAGGATGGACCCTCCATGTCAGTAGCCTGGGGAGAGGATGCTTGAGGGCCGATGGGAGGGCATGGGCAAACTGTCCTTGGCACTGTCCCTGGGCGGTCAGCCTCTGTGGGGTCTGCTAGGAAGAGCTTCCTGGACTCTGCCACAGTCAGGGAGCTGCCTCTCCCAACGACCGCCCCAGCTCCAGGGCAGGGCTGTGCTTCCAGGGCTGCCCAGGAGCTGCGGGGTGCACAGTGGGAACCTCACGACGCAGGACCTGCAGGGTTGAGTGTGCGCCTCCGTGGGCCAGGTCTTGCCATGGCTGTAGCACTGTCTGCCGCAGTGCGGCGGTTGGGGGGGAGAGGGGGGACAGTATCCACTTGGACCCGCAGCAGCTGAGCTGCTGGCCTCGGTGAGAGGCCCTTGGGGCAGGGGCCACCACCACATGCTCTGCGGCCCACACGGACTACCCTGCGTGTCCAGCTCAGCCTCTCCTCCTCCTGCTCATACCCGCAACCACAGTCACAGACGTTTTCACACAGCCACACCTCCCACGCACACACAGACATTCCCCGCCTCCACTTAGGAAGAGCTGGGCACATGCCCTGAACTGACTGCTAAGCACCCAGCCTGTTCAGCACCCAGCCTGCATTGGGTCAGCTGCAGGCAGTGGTCCTGGTGGACAGCACACTGGAGCCAAGGGCCTGGGACACCCCCGACCAGACTGTGGCACCCAGAAAGGCCAGCTCAGGCTGTCTAGCAGGGCCCTTCCCAGTGTGAGACCAGAGGAAGATACCCCTTCCCTGGCTGGAAGATTTTTGTTCTGGATAAAACCTAATAAAGCTGCTGAGCCTGAAGCCATAGGCCCCATAGTCCCCTCTGAAATTCCTCCAAATCCCCTCTGTCCACAGGCAGCAGAGGTGGGAGGAGCTCCAGGGGCCAGGCCACAGTCAACAGGGGCCAGGGCAGTCAGCTCCTCCACTCTGCAGCCCGTGGGCTCCACCCTGATCTCACCTCCAGCCAGGGCTCCCTGTGCGGCCATTGGCCAGGAGCCCCCACCCTCCTTTCCCTCAAGTCCAAGCCCCCAGGCAGGTCTCTGGCCAGGGCAGAGATTGGGAGCTGGCTCTCAGCCTCCCTGCCCTGACTGCCTCCTGGCCATGCCCATAAGCCGGGCCACTGGCAGTGATGACCCCAGAGCTCAGACCCTCACACAACCGAGCCTTTGCCCCTGGTGCCCAGGCTGGCTGCTGTTTCTGGGCTGTGGGTACCAGGAGCACTTGGCAGCTGGGTGGGGTGGGGCGCAGGGGATAATGTTTGGGAATGAATTAAAAACCAAAAAACAGAAATGATGCAGGATGACTCCCTCCAACTTGTCAGAGGGATGGAAAGGCCTTGCCCAATGGTGAGGGCCCAGAGCAGAGGAGGAGTTTGCCTCTGCTTGGTGACCCTGTCCCAGAGGTGCCAGGAAGGTGCAGGGTCTTCTCCAGTCACCGCTAGCCAGGGACATGGGCCAGAGGCAGCCCCGGAGTCCAGCAGGCTTGGCATTGGTGCTGGAGCACTCAAGACAGGCGCGAGCACACACATACGCCCTGGAGCCTCATGTCCTGCAGCCCCCAGGGCTGTCACAGAGCCAGAAAGCAGGACCCTCCCTCACATGTGCAGCCATAGCCACACTCCTTCACCCTGGACTCTGGCCTGGCCTGTTGGAGGCTGCTGGTTCCTCACCAGATGGAGGCATCAACTTCCCTCTGGATGACTTTTCCTCCTTGGTCAAGGGGAAGAATAAAGCCAGTGTGTCTTCCAGGGCTGCCTGGGGGTAACCATGGGTGAGATCAAGAAGAGGCTCTCCAGGGCAAACCAAGGTCAGGTGGGCTCCAGCCCAGGACTGGGGATGTGTTTCAGGGGGAGCACGGCCAGGCACCTCCTCTCTCTCCATCCTCATGCCTGCAGGGCTGAGACATACAGGCCATTCCAGCTCCTTTTCTGGAACTCAGTCAGCATCAGCCAAGCCATGATCATCGCCACAGAGATAGCCACACCCCTCCCCTTCTCAGCTCTGTAGTTCCCACCCCAGCCGGCTAGGCCTGATCCCAGAGGGCAGCCCTCACCAGCCAGAAAGCTCATAGCAGGAATACAGGGGCAAACACAGGCCGTGGTGCTGGGGAACAGGGAGCCAGGAATGGTTCAGGGGAGACACTCCCACCACAGGCCATTTCCACAGATGCTCCAATGGGGCGATGAGGTTGGGGGCAGCTAAAAGCCGAGGGCAGCTGAGCTCCCCCCTCAGGGCCATGGGTGGTAAAACTGAGCAAGATAGAAACTCACAGCCCCTGTGACAGAGGATCCTCAGCATATCTCACCAGACGCTGTTGGGTTGCCCCTGAGACACTGTGGCCCCTGCAGCTTCTTCGTTCCCTGGCTCCCCACCCGAGTCACCATCAGCTGGAAACGCGGGCCACAGGCAGCCCCAGAATCCAGTGGGCTGGGCATTCCAGCCTGGTCCAGGGGCCACTCTGCCACACGAGTTTATATCGCCAGCTCTGAACCGAAAGGCATGTGGGCTGTGCTGGGCATGGCCACTCTGGACCCTCCTGCTGAGAGCCCCAGCCGGACACAGACCCTTGGCTAACCCCAGGACAGTCCAGCCCTGTGAGCAGGGTCTGAGCCCCACATGAACAAACAAGACCAGGCTTGGGACCAGGTTCCCAGCCCCAGGCGGTTGCCCAGTCCACACAGCACATAGGGTCAGTGCTCCAGAGCGGGCACGTCTCTGTGGGGACCGGATGGAGATGTCCATGCAGCACACAGACCAAGCTGAAGTGAGGTCTCAAAGCCCAACACTGTGGCACACGGCCATCTACCCTGGGGCACAGGCAGACTCCCAGCAAAGAGACCCCTTGGCTACCTCGGTGTGCGGCCAGGCCCTCCTGCAGGTGCCCGGCTTACCACGGGAGGGTGCCCTGGAGCTGCCACAGGATCCTGGACAGGGACACGGGGAGGGACCCTGGCAGAATCAGGCCCCAGAGGGACCGTGAGCACTGCACAGACACAAAGGTCATCTGCATGAGCAATGGGCAGAGGTGGGCCCCTCCCCACCAGGAGACTGCCCTTGGCCCCACACACTCAGGCCAGGGGAAGAGGGACACACAGGAGCCGTTGCACACCTGGACTCTCTGTTCATTCGTTCATTCAATAAACATTTCTGAGCCCCTCGTAGGAATGAAGCCACAGGGCTACCAAAGTCTGAGTGAGGCTTCAGGGGACAGGGCCTCAGTGGGTAGAGAGGGTGATCTGGGCTCTGCCTGGAGCCCACCTGGAACAGAGGAACAGCGCAGGAGCATCCTGGTCACGGTGGCCAGGATGGAGGGTCCCCTCAGCCATTGGGTACAGGAACACAGGGGCATGTCTCTGACTCCTGGAGTCACCACTTCACCACTCCGTGCTTTGGTTTCCTCATCTGTAGCTGGAGGGTGAGCTTAGACATGTTTGTTCAGTAAATGTGAGCAGTCGTCATCACCACAATCACTGCCACCATCACCACCATCGACATATCATCAACACCATCTTCACCATCACACCATCACCATTGTCATCAGCAGGAACAGCGGCAGCAGGAGCACCATCACCATGGACCTTGCAGCGTGAGGCCATTGAAACTCCCTCTGGCTGGTCCTGTTTTCAGTTATTTGAAGCAGTGGGGATGAGGGAGAGATGCAGACCCACTGGAACTATGGCCACCCAAAGGTCACTCAGTAGATCTATATACTTCTAGGAGGGTGGCTGCACACTGAGGACACAGGAGGGCCTCCGGGACAGATCGGCCTGGTTCCACTAGGTCCCCAACTCCACATGAGGACAGCTCTCCCCTTGCCATGGAGGCCGTGGTCATCACTGCCCAAGTAGCCCCTGACCCAGCTAACCTTGGACAGTCTCCAATATCCTTTCCCCACAAGTCTTCCCAAATGTCCAGAGAAAGCCCCTGTCTTGGCCCCAGAAGGCATTTCCCAATGACTTCACACCCAGAGAAGTGCAGAATCTGCTGGGGGCAGGCAGTCCTGCTTAGAAGACATGGTGGCTACCCTGGGTGGGGTGGCACACCTTTATAAAGCCCACCTGCCAAAAGGCTGGAGATGTCCCAAACAGCATACAGAAAGGCTCGTAGGCATGCACTGAGACACGTGATCATATGCCTTCTCATGGGCACAGACATGATCACATGCCCTAACATGGGCACACAGACACACGTGATTATATGCCTTCTCATGGGTACACACAGACACATGTGATCATATATGCCTTCTCATGGGCAGACATGTGATCACATGCCCTAACATGGGCATACACACATGTGATCACATGCCAAACAGCCCACAGAAAGGCCCATTTGCAGCTAAATCCCACCTTTCCTCATGTCCAGACCCCCAAGAATTATAGACCTGAGGAGGCGCTGTGGCTTGCACTCAGAGCAAAAGGCGGATTCTTCCCAAGGAGCTCCTTTTATCTGGAGCCAATATCATCTTTACATCAGTTTTTATAAGGCCCATGTGTGTGCGCCCATGTATCCCGATATACATGTGTGTGCATACATTTGTTCATTCAACCAACATTTCTGAGCCCCTCCTAGGAATGAAGTCAAAGTGCCACCAAAGTCTGAGTTTTGGTGTGTGGGTGCATGCCTGGGGATGCCTGCAACGTAGGATCACGCATGTCAGTGTGTGCCCACATTAGGACATATGATCATGCCTGTGTGGAAATATCACGTGTCATGTCTGTGCATGCCCAGGTTAGGACATATAATCATGTGTGTGTGTGTGTGCCCACGTTAGGGCATATGATCACGTGTCTTGGTGTATGCCATTAGGACATATGATCACACGTCTTGGTGCATGCCTATGTTAGGGCATATGATCACACATCTGTGTGCCCACATTAGGACATATGATCACACATGTCTCGGTGCGTGCCCACGTTAGGACATATGATCATGCATGTCTCGGTGCCTACCTGTGTTAGGACATATGATCACACATGTCTC
>CAUYLG010068499.1:0-31685 GCA_963573385.1 Cacajao melanocephalus | reverse complement strand
ATCCTGGCCAACATGGTGAAACCCCGTCTCTACTAAAAATACAAAAATTAGCTGGGCATGGTGGTGTTCGCCTGTAGTCCCAGCTGCTCAGGAGGCTGAGGCAGGAGAATTGCTTGAACCCGGGAGGTGGAGATTGCAGTGAGTCGAGATTGTGCCACTGAACGCCAGCCTGGTGACAGAGCAAGACTCTGTCTTAAAAAAAAAAAAAAAAAAAGTTCCTATTCATTGAATTTTTTTTTTTTTTGAAGAGTTTTTTTTGTCTCTCTGTCCTTCACTTCCACTCTGAATCTGGTTACTTCTTGTCTTCTGCTAGGTTTGTTTGCTCTTGGTCTTCTCATTCTTTTAGTTATGATGTTAGGGTGTCCATCTGAGATCTTTCTAGGTTTTTGATGTGGGTATTTAGTGCTATAATCCCCCTTAACACTACTTTAGCTGTGTTCTAGAGATTCTGTTACAGTGAATGTCTCTTCATTCTCATTGGTTTCAAATAATTTTTTTATTTCTGATTTTTTTTTTTAGATGGAGTTTTGCTCTTTTCACCCAGGCTGGAGTGCAGGCGTGATCTCAGCTCACTGTAACCTCCACCTCCCAGTTTCAAGTGATTCTCCAGCCTTAAACTCCTGAGTAGCTGGAATTACAGGTGCCCACAACCACATCCAGCTATGTTTTTTGTATTTTTAGTAGAGACGGTGTATCACCATGTTGGCCAGGCTGGTCTCAAACTCCTGACCTCAGGTGATCTGCCCGCCTTAGCCCTGGAGTGAGCCACCATGCCCAGCCAAAGCGTAAAGCACCCAGTATTCCCAGGTGGTCTCACATCCAAGTCTCAGCAAGACCCAACCCTGCTTAGATACAGAGATCAGGTGTGATCAGAAGGGTGTAGGCATAGATGCTTGCTGCTGATTTAATTTTATTATTTAGCCAGAAGTCATTCAGGAGCTGGTTGCTTAATTTCTATGTAGTTGTGTGGTTTTGAGTGAGTTTCTTACTTTTGAGGTGTTTTTTGTTTTGCTTTTTTTGGAACAGAGTCTTGTTCTGTCACCCAGGCTGGAGTGCAGTGGCATGGTCTTGGCCCACTTCTACTTCTGCCTCCTGGCTTCAAGTGATTCTTGTGCCTCAGTCTCCTGAGCAGCTGCAACTACAGGCATGTGTCACCATGCTCAGCTAACTTTTTGTATTTTTGGTAGAGATGGGGTTTCACCATGTTGGCTAGGCTGATCCCAACCTCCTGACTTCAAGTGATCCACCCGCCTCAGCCTCTTAAAGTGCTGGGATTACAGGTATAAGCCATCATGTCTGGTGAGTTTCTTACTCTTGTGTTTTAATTTGATTTCACTGCAGTCTGAGAGACTGTTATGATTTCAGTTCTTTTGCATTTGCTGAGAAGTGTTTTACTTCCAATTATGTGATCAATATGTATATTTAACTGCCATGTGCACCTTAGAAGAATGTGTATTGTGGTGTTTGTGGCTAGAGAGTTCTATAGATATCTATCAGGTCCATTTGACCTACAGCTGAGTTCAAGTCTTGAATACTCTTTTTTTTTTTTAAGACAGGGTTTCACCATGTTGGTCAGGCTGGTCTTGAACTCCTGACCTCAGGTGATTCGCCCGCCTTGGCCTCCAAAGTGCTTAGATTACAGACGTGAGCCACCACGCCTGGCCATGAATACTCTTGTTACTTTTCTGTCTCACGGATCTGTCTAATATTAACAGTGGGGTATTAAAAGTTTCTCACTATTATTATGCAGGAGTCTAAGTCTCTTTGTAGGTCTCTAAGAATGTGGTTTATGAATCTGGGTGCTGCTTGAATTGATCCCTTTACCATTATGTAATGCATTTATTTTTTCTTTTTTGTTTGTTGGTTTAAAGTTTGTCTTGTCAGAAACTATGATTGCAACCCCTGCTTTTTTATGCTTTTATTTGCTTTGTAAATTTTCCTCCATTCCTTTACTTTGAGCCTGTGTTTGTCTTTTCATGTCAAATGGGTCTCTTGAATACAGCATACATATGGGTTTTAACTGTATCCAGCTTGCCCTTCTGTGTGTTTCAGTTGAGGCATTCAGTCTATTCCATTTAAGGTTAATATTATTATGTGTGGTTTTGATTCTGTCCAAATGGTGCTAGCTGCTTATTTTGAAGAGTTGTTGATGTAGTTGTTTTAGAGTGTCATTGATTTTGTACTTCAGTGTGTTTTTGCAATGGCTGGTAATGGTTTTCTTCCCATATTTAGTGCTTCTTTCTAGAGCTCTAGCAAGGCAGGCCTGGTGGTGATGTATTCCTTCAGCATTTGCTTGTCTGAAAATAATTTTATTTTTCTTTGCTTATGAAGACTTAGTATTGTTATTTTGTTTTATTTGCTTCTTGTATCTTTGTTCTTCATTCTCTTTTTCTATCTTTGTGTCTTTTTTATACTTATCTTGATATGCTTTTACTTCTTTTTTATTTTGTGTTGTGTATCTATGCAGACATATTCTTGGTGGTACCTTGGGGATTACATAAAGCCTCTAAAAGATACAAAAATGTATATTAATCTGGTGAAAATGAACTTCAGTTGAATTCAAAATTTTTTTTTTCTCAAATCTGCCCTCGAATTTGTCATTGATGTTGCTCATTATATATATCATGTTATATATTCATTAATAAATGTTTATAATGATTTATATGCTTTTACCTTTCAAATTTTAGAGAATAACTAAAAATGTTTTTGCACCATTATTATAATGCTAAGAAATTCCATCTTTGTGTATGTACATTTTTTTCCCAGAAAATAAGGTATTTTTTATACAATTATGTGTTATTTTGTTGAATCATGTTATTTTCAGTAAAAGCAACTGCTTTCAGCTCTTTTTATATTTAGGGCATATGAATGGCAATATAATTTTTCAGAATTTGGTTATGTTATAAGGTCTTTTTAAAAAATTATTTGGTGGGATAGATATGCTGATGGTATTATTCTCACTTGATAGCTATTTTTATCAGGATGTTGACTGCATCTCACGGTTTCTTTGTGGCCTGCACGGTCTTATTCTCACTTGATAGCTATTTTCTTCAGGATGTTGACTGTATCACAGTTTCTTTGTGGCCTGCACAGTTTTTGTTGACAGTTCACCACCTATCTCATAAGACTATGCTTGTAAATGACACATCATTTTTATCTTGCAGCTCCATTCTCTTTTCTGTGACTTTTGAAATTGTTCTTATATATATGTTTGTTATAAATATCTTTGTATGTATCCTAGTTTGTATGTTTGTTGAGCCTCTTTATTTTGACATTTTTTCTTTCAGAATTTTTTTTTTTTTTTTTTTTTGAGACAGAGTTTCGCTCTTGTTGCCCAGGCTGGAGTGCAATGGCATGATCTCGGCTCACCACAACCTCCGCCTCCCAGGTTGAAGTGATTGTCCTGCCTCAGCCTCCCTAGTAGCTGGGACTACAGGCATGCGCCACTACGCCCAGCTAATTATTTTGTATTTTTCGTAGAGACAGGGTTTCTCCATGTTGGTCAGGCTGGTCTCAAATTCCTGACCTCAAGTGATTTGCCTGCCTTGGCCTCCCAAAGTGCTGGGATTACAGGCATCAGCTACCTTTATAATATAGGTTAGATTTGTAAAGTATGTTTATCTAAGTATAGTAAGCCTAACAATTTGTTGTTTTTATTTATTTTAGCCATGTGTTCTTATTTTCCCAAATACTTTTGGCCGGAGCAAGACATAAAAGATTCTTTTCAACAAGTGATACTGAGAAGATATGGAAAATGTGGACATGAGAATTTACAGTTAAGAAAAGGCTGTGAAAGTGTGGTGGATGAATGTAAGGTGCACAAAGAAGTTTATAATGAACTCAACCAGTGTTTCACAACTACCCAGAGCAAAATATTTCAATGTGATCAATATGTGAAAGTGTTTCATAAATTTTTAAATTCAAATAGACATAATATAAGACCGACTAGAAAGAAACCTTTCAAATGTGAAAAATGTGACAAATCATTTTGCATGCTTTTACACCTAAGTCAACATCAAAGAGTTCATACTGAGGAGAATTTTTACCAATGTGAAGAACGTGGCAAAGCCTCCCAGGGGTTCTCAACCATTACTAGACACAAGAGAATTCCTATTGGAGAGAAACCCTTCAAATGCAAAGAATGTGGCAAAGCTTTTAAGCATTCCTCAACCCTTATTGCACACAAAAGAATTCATACTGGAGAGAAACCCTACACATGTGAAGAATGTGGCAAAGCCTTTAATGAGCCTTCAAACCTTACTACACATAAGATGATTCATACCGGAGAGAAACCCTACAAATGTGAAGAATGCGGCAAAGCCTTTAACCAGTCCCCACTACTTACTGCACATAGGATAATACATACTGGAGAGAAACCTTACAAATGTGAAGAATGTGGCAAAGGCTTTAACTGGTCCTCAACCCTTACTAAACATAAAAGAATTCATACTGGAGAGAAACCTTACAAATGTGAAGAATGTGGCAAAGCCTTTAATGAGTCTTCAAACCTTAGTACACATAAGATGATTCATACTGGAGAGAAACCCTACAAATGTGAAGAATGTGGTAAAGCTTTTAATCGGTCCTCAATCCTTACTACACATAAGAGAATTCACACTGGAGAGAAACCCTACAAATGTGAAGACTGTGGCAAAGCTTTTAATCGGTCCTCAAACCTTACTAAACATAAGATAATTCATACTGGAGAGAAACCTTACAAATGTGAAGAATGTGGCAAAGCGTTTAATCGGTCCTCAATCCTTACTACACATAAGAAAATTCACACTCGAGGGAAACCCTACAAATGTGAAGATTGTGGCAAAGCTTTTAATCGGTCCTCAAACCTTACTAAACATAAGATAATTCATACTGGAGAGAAACCTTACAAATGTGAAGACTGTGGCAAAGCTTTTAATCGGTCCTCAATCCTTACTACACATAAGAAAATTCATACTCAAGGGAAACCCTACAAATGTGAAGACTGTGGCAAAGCTTTTAACCGGTCCTCAAACCTTACTAAACATAAGATAATTCATACTGGAGAGAAACCCTACAAATGTGAAGAATGTGGTAAAGCCTTTAACCAATCCTCAACTCTTACTAAACATAGGAAAATTCATACTAGAAAGAAACCTTACAACTATGAAGAATGTGGCAATGCTTTTAGTTCTTGAACCTTGTTAAACAAATAATTCATACTGGAGAGAAACTCTACAAATGTGAAGCATGTGGCAAAGCTTTTAACCAGTTCTCAAGTCTTACAAAGTATTAAAAAATATATACTGTACAGAAATCCTACGAGTGTGAAAAACATGGCAAAGCCTTTAATAAGCCCTCAATTCTTAACAGACATAAAATAACTTATACTGGAAAGAAACTCTACAAACCAGAAACACTTGACAGTGCTTTTGACAACACCTCAAACTTTTCTAACCATAAAAGAAATTATCATGGTGAGAAATCCTAGAAATCTGAAGAATGAGACAAGGCCTTTAAATGGTTGTCACACTTGATTTAGGTAAGATAGTTTATACTAGAAAAAAGGCCTACACGTGAAAAATGTGGCAAAATTTGTAACCAATGCTCACACCTTATTGTACAGGAAAGCATTTATACTTGAGATAAATTATATAAAGACTGAAAAATCAATTTTCATATCTTACTCATATTTTACTTGCTCACATCTCACACCACATGCTCACATCTTAACACCAGAGAATTCGTACTTATTTATTTATTATTATTATTTTTTTAAGATGGGGTTTCTTCACCATGATGGCCAGGCTGGTCTTGAACTCCTGTCCTCAGGTGATCCACCCACCTCAGCCTCCCAAAGTGCCAGAATTACAGGCGTGAGCCACCGCGCCCGGCCGAGAATTCGTACTTATTAAAAGCATTATAAGTGCAATTTCTATCAAGATTTTTCAGAAAATACAAGCTTTTATAGTGAAGAGTATTTATTTTGAAGATGAACATTACAAATATAAAGAGTTATACTGCTTTACTTGTATCACAGATCTTATTAATAGACATTTTGTTCTAGAGGAAAACTCTAAAGTAGTTGCTCAAACTTTGTTCTGCATCAGGGGATTTATATTGAAGAAAAGTTGTGCAAATGTAATAAATTTGGAAAAACACTTTTTCAAAACCTACATCTTAGAAAATAACAGTTTATACTAGAAGATATTTCTGCAGATGCAGTAAAAGTTAAAAAAAATTTAATACATAATTAACTCTATGCAAATATCAGAGTATTTATGGTAGAAATATATAAGGCACTGACACATCAGATATCCTAAATCAGAGTGCTGAGTATAGAAAATCTAAAACTAAAGTTGGTAGAAAAATTCTTTGTATATAACTTTAAGAGAATCAGAAGGTTTTTTTGCAGTTATTATTACATTCAAAGTATATTTCTTAAAAAAAATTACAGATTTTTTTGAGAAGTGAATAATGTCATTCAATCCTGAAATTATTTTCTGTTTCTTCATTTCTGTTGGATTCACACCTGAAAGCATGGAATCAGTTGTTGCTGCATCAAAGATAGGAGAGATTCTTTTTTGTTTTGTTTTGTTTTTTTCTTTTGAGAGGGAGTTTTGCTCTTTTGCCCAGGCTGGAGTGCAGTGGTGCAATCTCAGTTTACTGCATCCTCTGCCTCTGGGTTCAAGCGATTCTCTTGCCTCAGCCTCTGAGTCGCTGGGATTACAGATGCGCACAATGACACCCAGCTAATTTTTGTATTTTTAATAGAGATGGGGTTTCACTATGTTGGCCAGACTGGTCTTGAACTCCTGACCTCGTGATCCACCCACCTCGGCCTCCCAAAGTGCTGGAATTACAGGTGTGAGCCACTGCATCTGGCTTTTTTTTTTTTTTTTTTAAAGACGGAGTCTTGCTGGAGTGCAGTGGCACGACTCAGCTCACCACAACCTCCACCCCCTGGATTCAGGCAATTTTCCTGTCTCAGCCTTCCAAGTAGCTGGGATTACAGGCGCCTGCCACCACACCCAGCTAATTTTTGTATTTTTAATAGAGATGTGGTTTTACCATGTTGGTCAAGCTGTTCTCAAACTCCTGACCTTATAGACCACCCACCTGGGCCTCTAGACAAGAAATTCTTTTTTATTAGGTGGGCATTATTTATGATCTTTTCTATAGAAAAGTAAAAACATTAAAATGTAAAATGCACAATGAAAATCTGAGTGGAGAGGCTCTTAAAGGTTAACATAATATTGAGTGATGCATGATATAGATGTTCAGAGTAATATTCAGCATTGTCATATGAAGACAACATGTTTAATTTAAAATTAAATTAGTATATTAACTACTTTTATATAATGAAATGCAGTACATTTAAAAAATTTTAGATTAATAAAGTTAATACTTTAATTCAACATTTTTACATGTTAAATACTATTGTGCATTCATTGAAGCATTATTATGCCACAAACTTTAACCTCTTCCACCTTATCCAAGGGTATAGGTAAAAGATCGTAACAATATACATAATGGATTAACGTCTCTAATTTCTTTTGCCAGGGGCTTTCAACTGCAAATAAGTTAAAGACTATTATTTCTGAAGGTTAAATTTTTTTTTTTTTTTTTTTTTAATACGGGGTTTCACCATGTTGGTCAGGCTGGTCTTGAACTCCCGACCTCAGATGATCCGCCCGCCTTGGCCTCCAAAGTGCTTGGATTACAGGTGTGAGTCACCACGCCCAGCCAGGTTAAATTTTTATTCTGTTTTTAATCATTTAAATTTATTTTAATTCTGGTTGGTATATCATAAGAGTATATATTTATGCAATATATGGCTTATTTTAATACAGGAATAGAATATGTAATAATGTCAGCATTAAGTGAGGCATCCTTCAGGGCTAGCATTTATCCTTTGTTTTACAAACAGTCCAATTCTACACTTAAAAAAATTTTTTACATGTACAATTTTTATTTACTACAAGATTATTTTTATGGTCATAATAAAAATTATAGACAAGAATAAATTCATTTTAAAATTCTTAATGTTTTTTCAAATTTCTTATATATTTTTCTTTGAACATGCGGCCTGTCTGCCTGCAAAAACATACAGACTTTTAGTTTTGACTTACATAGAGTTAAATATATATATTAGTCTAAAGATAAACCTTAGGTGTAAGAAAATTATGGAGTGTGTTTATGTGAGTATGAGTTTGAAAAGAGCAATATGGGAACAAAAATTACTTTAAGGTGACTACTATAAAACTAAAAAATCTAAAAAAATGCTGAAAGCAAATATATACTTTCTGCTTTGTATTGAATTTATTACTGCAAAATCCATGCAAATTCTCTGTATTTACTCGCCTAGTGTTCATGCTAGACCCCTACTTTTTTTGTTTCTTACATATTTTTTGTTTGTTTTATAGTTTATGGAGTATTTGGTCTGTGATTATAAGAATTTTTATTTTTATTTATTTATTTTTTTGAGACAGAGTCTTGCTCTGTCGCCAGGCACCAGGCTGGAGTGCAGTAGCGTGATCTCGGCTCACCGCAACCTCCACCTCCTGGATTCAAGCAATTCTCCTGCCTCAGCCTTCCGAGTAGCTGGGACTACAGGCATGTGCCGCCACGCCCAGCTAATTTTTGTATTTTTAGTAGAGACAGGGTTTCACCATGTTGACCAGGATGGTCTCGATCTCTTGACCTCATGATCCACCCGCCTCGGCCTCCCAATGTGCTGGGATTATAGGCGTGAGCCACTGCGCCCGGCCTTTTCTTTTTTTTTGAGACAGAGTCTGGCTCTGTTGCCCAAGCTGGAGTGAAATGGTGCAGTGACGTGATTGGCTCACTGCAGCCTCCACCTCTTGGTTTCAAGTGATTCTCCAGCCTCAGCCTCCCGAGTAGCTAGCATTACAGGCATGCGTCATCACGCCCAGGTAATTTTTTTTTTTTTTTTAAAGTAGAGGTGAGGTTTCACCATGTTGGCCAGGCTGGTCTTGAATTCCTGGCCTCAAGTGATCCACCCGCCTCTGCCTCCTAAAGTGCTGGGATTATAGGCTTGAGTCACTGTGCTCAGCAAGTCATGAGGATGTTTTTATATATAAAAGTAGCAAACATACATTACAGTTTTTGCTGTGTAATAGATGCTCCATAATGATTCATAAATATTCCTGCTGGAGTTAGTTTGTAACTTCAACTCAGAGAAAGAAATTAATACTTTCACATAGTTAACATTTTTTGGTGAGATCATGTCTTATTTTTCAAAAATCCAAATACATTATTATGAACTATAGTCACCATGTTGTACAATAAATCTCTTGAAATTATTTCTCCTATTCGACTGTAATTATGTATTATTTGACAGACATTTTTTCAACACTCCATTCTAAATACCTTGACATCCGATAGTCACCATTTTACTCTCTACATCAGTGGGATTAATTTTTTGGAATCCTTGTGTAATTGAAATCATGAGATGTTAATATTTCTGTGCATGGCTTATTCCAAATAATATAATGTCCTCCAGCTTCATCCATGTGATTAAAATAGATTTATTTTTATTTTTTATTTTTTTTAGGCCAGGCATGGTGGCATCTGTAGTCCCAGCACTGCGGGAGGCCAAGACAAGTGGATTGCTTGAGCTCACAAGTTTAAGACCAGCCTGGGCAAAATGGAGAAACTCGGTCTCTACTAAAAATACCAAAAAAATAAAAATAAAAAAACAACTCAGCTGGGCATGGTGGTGCAAGCCTTTAATCTCAGCTACCCCAGAGGCTGAGGCATGAGAATCCCTTGAACCAGGGATGCAGAGTTTGCAGTGAACTGAGATCGTTCCACTCCACTCGAGCCTGGGCGACATAGTGAGACTCGGTCTCAAAAAAAAAAAAAACAAAAAATGGAATTTTCTCATTTAAATAATAAAGATGTCAGGCGCAGTAGCGCATGACTGTAATCCCAGCACTTTGGGAGGCCAAGGTGGGAGAATCACGAGGGCAAGAGATGGAGACCATCCTGGCCAACATGGTGAAACCCTGTCTCTACTAAAAATACAAAAAAATTAGCCAGGCATGGTGGCACACGCCTGTGGTACCAGGTACTTCGGGAGGCTGAGGCAGGAGAATTGCTTGAACCCAGGAGGTGGAGGTTGCAGTCAGCTAAGATCACTCCATTGTACAGCAGCCTGGGTGACAAGAGCAAAACTGTCTCAAAAAAAAAAGTTTCTCGTGATCTAGGGTGCCTGGGAACAACTCAGCTTACCCTCTTGAGTCTCCAAGACCCATTACCAACATTTCCAAATTATGGCAAGTCTGTATTTTCTGAAGGATAACCTTCAGGGAGAGCCGTAGTATATATCTGGGCACATATTGTGCCACTGAGCCGTGGGGCTGTGGTGGAAAGCCCTGGTGCGACGCAGTCCCACCTCTCAGAGAGTCCGCGTTCAAGGTGGGGTGTATCGTGCAAGGCAGAGAATGACGAAGGACCAAATAGGGACACAAGAGGATGCTATAGAATTGCCTCACATCCAGGGATGAGTCCATTGCAGAAGGCCCGCAGGAGCAGTAGCAATGTCTGGACTCAACGGTCTCATGGACAGCGCTGTCAGAAATCCAGACGTGCGATGTCCTTAACTGAGCAAACGGAAGCATAAATGATTTATGTGATCTGATGATTCAGTCTTCAGCTTAACTATCAAGTCTTGGCCTTTCAGGTGACTAGTGTGCATTATTGACGTCTCCCCGGGAGGTCACTTCTGAAAGACGGTTTTATTTACAAAAACAGCAGCGTCGGGCAGCCCGGTGGAGTTGAAAGAGCACTGAAGAGGTGGAGCCCACCTCTGGGTCCCTGAGACCCATTTCCCAGTCAGGGGAAACCCTGCCGTGCGGGACCCCTCCCTGTGGTACTCCATCCCTGGGGCAGGCATCAGATATTTATGAGTACCTACTGTATGCCCGGGGAAAGGGCACTGACATCATACAAGTGGAAGAGATGAGGAGGCCTCAGCCTTTGGGGAGCTCACATTCCTAGCAAGGTACTACATAACGAGCCAGGGAAGAAACAAGATGATTTTGGAATTGTCCAGGTACACGAAAGCCAAAAGATACCCAAAGCCACCAAAACAAATAAAAATGCCCCACTGAGACGTCATAGTGACTGGTGGCAGGGTGAGGACAACCTAAACAGCTGTTGATCAGGCTGACATTTAGAGAGGAGGTGACATTTAAGTTGAAGCCCGAGGAACAGGAGCCAGCCATGGGAGGAGCTGAGGAAGCAGCATGTAGATCTCTGGTAGGTGCCCTTGGCTACAAAGAACAGAAAATCCAATTGCACAAACCCCAAGGAAATCATACTGTCTCATAGCCAAGGATCTGAGGAGGGGGCTGTGGGGTCAGTTAATTCAGGACAGCACCAAGGGCCTGGCCCTTTCAGCTCCTTACCCTGCAGCCTTCAGCTCACTGGGGTTGGGTTGGTTCTTGGCTTGCTCCCCTCACAGTCCCAAGATGGCTGCCACAGCTCCAGGCATCACAGCCAAACATGCAAAGGCCCTTTAGAAGAAGGGGGTGTGTGTGTATGCGCACGCACATGCAGTAAGGAAATCTTTTCCCACAAGTCCCCAGCAAACATTCACTCATGTCTCACAGGCCAGTGTTGCATGATGTGCTGATACCTAAACCACTCATGGGCAGGGGTCTTAGCCAGGCATGACCCACTCCCTGGAGCACATGGCTGTGGAGAGAGGGTGGATACCTGAACAAGATCAAATTCCATTAACAAGGAAGAGGGGAGTGTCTGCTCCTGCATTCGAGGTTTGCGAAACCCCTGAGACCAGAAGGAGCCTGTGTGTTTAAGGGGGCTGCATGGAATGAGACAGGAGCTGCAGGAGGCTGGCCTGCCCAGGAGGGCATCTTTGGGTTTGGTACCAAGGCCATGGGAAAGCTATCGGAGGGTTGGGAGCAGGAGGGAGTTGGGGTCTGTTTGGGGCTTCGCTCTCCGGTTGCCATATGCAGGATAGGTTGAAGGAGCCAGGTGGGGGACAGGCGAGGGGCAGTGGTGAGTGGGGATTCTAGATGGAGCCTGCACAGAAGCACATCTGTAGTCTGAGGGCAACTTGTCATGGCCCTGAGGGAAGGGAGGTTCTGGGCTTCTTAGGCATTTAAGATGCTCCTCCCAGCTGTGACAGGACTCTGCCACCCCTGACTTCCCGAGACAGACTCTGCACCCCAAGTGCTGTGTGCTCTGAGGACAGAACTCTGCTGGATGCATTTGGAGGCTTTAGAACCGCTGACCTTGGCCCCAGGAGCCTTCTTGGAGCTTGTGGCCACCTGGTTTCCAGGCAGGGTAAACACAGTGGCCTCATCTTTCAGATGGGGCCCAGGAATGCCCAGAAACCGCATGCTTTCCTTAAAGTCTTTTACGATGTGTTAATTTCAAAATAATCACATCCCAAAGGCACAGGGTTGGTGTGTAATTAAAAGAAAAAAATGTGTTTCTATTCTCCTTGCTCAAATGTATCCAAGTGAGTAATGTCTGTGTGGGTGATTTTGCTTTTTACCATGTCAAATGCAGCCTAAGAGAAGGGAAACTCCAGCATCTGCTTGCTCGAGAACTGGTCCCTGGAGATGTGGTATCTCTCTCAATTGGAGACCGGATCCCCGCAGACATCCGACTCACTGAGGTGAGCGGTCCCAAACCCTTGTCTATGGGGTATTAGATTGATTGTGGGGGGTGGGGGGTCAGGGAGCAGACACTTAGCTTATTGTAGGCATGCATATTCTCTCTCATACACACGTTCTCAGACATACATGCACATGCACATGTATGCACACAAGACAGGAACGAAGTTAGCAGACAAGTGTGTTCTACGCAAAGACCCCACCAAACTGTATTTCTTTTTTTTGAAGTGGAGTCTTGCTCTGTCACCCAGAGTGGAGTAGAGTGGTGCCATCTCAGCTCACTGCCACCTCCGCTTCCCGGGTTCAAGTGATTGTCCAGCCTCAGCCTTGCGAGTAGCTGGAATTACAGGTGCCCATCACCATGCCCGGCTAATTTTTGGGTTTTTAGTAGAGACAGGGTTTCACTACGTTGGCCAGGCTGATCTTGAACTCCTGACCTTGTGATCTGCCCACCTTGGCCTTCCAAAGCGCTAGGATTAGAAGCGTGAGCCCCGGCTCCCGGTCCAAGCCATATTTCACAAATTGTTATTCTCACTTTAAGCCTAACAAATGTTGTCTGTGTGGTCTTCCAGTTTAAAGCAGGCTCCGGTAACAAATTAAACTGAGGTGGGCTTCGGGAATGACACAAGAGTTGCCTCTCAAAACAAATTCACAAATGTTAGAAGTGATATTAGAGGCAGGTGGATCACCTAAGGTCAGGAGTTCAAGACCAGCCTGGCCAACATGGTGAAACCCCATCTCTACTAAAAAAACAATTACTAGCCAGGCGTGGTGGTGTGCACCTGTAACCTCAGCTACTCAGGAGGCTGAGGCAGGAAAATCACCTGAACCCGGGAGGCGGAGGTTGCAGTGAGCCGAGACCATGCCACTGCTCTCCAGCCTGGGCAACAGAGCGAGAAGCACACGCTTTTAGAGTAGCGAGGTTTGGGGACGTTGGCTGCGGGGCAAGCTTTGTCGGTCTCTGGGTTTCACAGAGCCATGCCTGAGGCACTCTGCCGAGATGATCCTGGGTTCTCAAGAGGTTAAATCAAGTTCAACATGATTTGTTGATGGGAGTAATCTACTTCAAGAATCTGTCCAAGAATGTGTAAGGACTGTTCAAAGCTTTGCATGATGAAGGATTAAGCATAGATTATTTGCCTGATTTATTTACTGATGGGATGCGTTCTCAGAAACTGAAGGATCAAAGACCTGCTGTTAAAAGGGCAGTGTCAGGGAAGGGGATGGAGCCGCTCCCTGGGGCCTGCGTTTACAACATTCCCAGCCTGTCAGGGAATAGGCGGTGGCCAGAGCTGTCTTACGTGTGGCCATTTGGACATCAAGCCTCTCTTTCCTCACCACCTCTGCCCAGATTTCCAGGCAGGGCAGGGATAGGGTAGAGGATGTTCAGGTGCCACAGTGAAAGAGGGCTGCAGTGTCCTTTGCCGCACCAGAAATAGATCCTTTGCGCCCCCGCCTCTCCCCATGTTCAGCTCCAGCAGTCAGTGTGTGACCCCAAGTCTAGGGTGCGTGGATTTGGTCAGAGGAACCACTGTCGGTGGTCAGTCCCCACCTTCAAGGAGGACTGGGGAAGCCAGTGTCACATTTTTCCACTTTTCTCCTGAGAGGAGGGGGTTCCTAACAGGAGATGCTCCAGACACCAGGCGGTCCGTGAGAAGGACACAGGTCCCCACAGGTGCTGAGGCAGAGAGAGGGTGTGTGAGAGGTGCCCAGGGACCCATGGCTGGGCATTAGCTTGGGCTTGAGCCCTGGGTCCATCATTCAAAGCCGTGTGACCAGCTGGGTGCTGTGGCTCATGCCTGTAATCCCAGCACTTTGGGAGGCCGAGGTGGGTGGATCACCTGAGGTCACGAGTTTGAGACCAGCCTGACCAATATGATGAAATCCCATCTCTACTGAAAATACAAAAATTAACCAGGCTTGGTGGCACACACCTGTAATCCCAGCTACTCAGGAGGCTGAAGCAGGAGAATCCCTTGAGTCTGAGAGGCTGAGGTTGCAGTGAGCCGAGATTGCGCCACTGCACTCCAGCCTGGGTGACAGAGTGAGACTTTGTCTCAAAAAAAAAAAAAAGTGCAAGTTACTTTTGAGTGACCTTGAGCAAGTTACTTAACCTCTCTGTGCCTCAGTTTTCTCATCTGCAAAATGGGGGTGCCCACAGGATACTTGTGAGGATTAAACATGTTCAGAGACACCAAGTGCTGAGAACGGTGCCTGGCATGGGTGAATGAGAGGCGAGCACCAGGCTGCCATTGCTGCAGTGTGTCTTGGGAGTCAGAGAACCCTGGGCCCAGCTCCTAGGTGGTGACTTGGGGAAGGAATTCACCTCTCTGAGCTTCGATCTCCTCATCTCTCAAAGGGGCCGATGTCGGTTTCCATTCCACAGGGTTATTGTGAAGATGGAACAAGCTATGACCTGTGCTATGCTTAGCACATGCCTTTCGCGGGGCAAACAGTCACTAGATACTAGCGATTGCTTTTCTTTTTTAGTATCGGTCTGGTCTATATGATGGTTCTTTGAAACAACTTTTTAGACCCCAGATAATGTCCTTACTACTTCAGCTGGCTTTCTCTCGGCCCTGCTTATATTAAATTAAACGGTGGCTGGCCACAGTGGCTCACCACTGTAATCCCAACACTTTGGATGGCCAAGGCGAGCGGATTGCTTGAGCCCAAGAGTTCAAGTCCAGCCTGGGCAACATAGCAATACCTGATCAGGACAAAAACTATTGTACCTGTGTATTGATAGCACGAAGGTTATTTTAAGGTGATTGGCTGTGAACACTCTGGGTTTCCCTGGTGGCATTTTGCAATTCCATTGAACAACCAACATCTTTGTCTGGTCAGTGGAAAATCCTTATCAGCTATTCAGCTCCAAGATCCAGGAGCACTTCAAATGTACATTTTCAAACCATTTAGGTCCAGCAGGTTCGGCAGGAAGCAGCGAGTTCAAGAAAGCTCTTTAAGTAATAGTCCCTTTTGTGCAGTATATGGGGTCCCAGAACATTTTTTGCCCTTTCCCAGAGTTAAAACAGAGGAAGCCCTCCGTCAGAGGCTGAGCGGGTACAGCCAGCAAAGCTGGGTTGCTGGTCATTCTTTCTCCCCACCCATGTCTAAAATAAAAAGGGAATTGGGTTGGGGGTGACAGGATGCCAAGGGACGCCTTGTCTTGGAGGTGGGCATAAGCCCTGCGTTTGGGGGACAGGAGGTGAGCCCGCGACTGATCCCCTGTCTTCCGGCTGGGCCCACCTCCTTGGTGGCCATGGGTTCTGTGGCCCCCTACTCTATTCTTGCCCCGCCCAAGTTCTTCCCTCACCCCTCCCTGCCTCTTACCTGAGATTGTGCCTGGGAGCCTGGGAGGTCGCCAGCAGCCCCTCCTGCCCACCTGCCAAATACATGCACAACCAGCTTCCCGTCTTCTTGGTCTGGAGGATCCAGCTAAACTTCTGCCTGCCTTTATTTTTCTCATGTAAAGACAACAAATATTTTTCAATGTATTGAGTCTGTGATTACAGACCAGTCTATAAGGTCTGTATGAAAACTGCCTCATTTCATTTCCAGCACTGTGACTCCTACACCTTGTTTTACTACATGGACACAGCAGCCCAAAGAGGTTGCATGGCCCCGCAAGGTCACACGCCAGTGGGTGGCGGAGGGGGACTTGACCCTGGGCCTCTGCTCCACAGCCCATGTCCTTACCCGCGGGACGTTTCTCTCTCCCTGTGAGCAGATGTTTAGACTGGTCCTGGCGCTGCCTCTCCCCCGGGTTTCCTCGGTGTATCTGTTGACTGTGGCTCCTGTGGCAATTGACCACTTAGGGGCTTAAAACAAGGCGAAGGTATGGTCTCACCTTCTGGGGGTCAAAACTGAAATGGATTTCATTGAGTGGAAATCAAGAGCGTTAGAATGTTATCAGGGTCCAGGCACAGTGGCGCACTCCTGTAATCCCAGCACTTTGGGAGGCTGAGGAGAGCAGATCACTTGAGGTCAGGAGTTTGAGACCAGCCTGGACAACATGATGAAACTCCCATCTCTACTAAAAATACAGAAATTAGCCGGGTGTGGTGGCATGCGCCTGTAGTCCCAGCTACTCAGTAGGCTAAGGCAGGAGAATTGCTTGAACCTGGGAGGTGGAGGTTGCAGTGAGCCAAGATCTCACCACTGCACTGCAGCCTGGGTGACAGAGCAAGACTCTATCTTAAAAAAGGGGAGAAAAAAGGTGCTATCGGGGCCATGCTCCTCCAGAGGCTCCAGGAGAGAAGCCATTTCCTGGCCTTTCCCAGCTTCTAGAAGCCGCCTGCATTCCTTGGCTCACGGCTCCATGTCCCCATACCACTCTGCTTCTGTTACGACATCTCCCTGACGTCAGACATTCTCCAACCCTCCTGCCTCCCCTTCCTTTATAGGGATCCTTGTGATCTCACTGGGCCCCCTACCAGTCACCCATATCAAGGTCCTTCAGTTAGTCACATCTGCAAAGTCTCTCTCACCACATCAGAGAACACGTTCCCAAGTTCTGAGGATTAGGATGTGGATCATGGGAAAGCTGGGGGATGGGGGATGCTATTCAGCAGGCCACTCTCGGGCCCTTCTCCAGGTCCCCTCCCTCCTCCTCTCCTGCCCTGGGGCCCCCAACCCCATTCCCCATCCACATCACTCATTCATTTCACAAGTATTTCCTGAGCACCTACCATATTCCAGGCCCCGGGCTGGGTGCCGAGGACACTGTGCAGGAAGCAGACATGGTCCCGGCGCTCATGAGTTTATAGCCCAGAGTGACAGACCAACCTAAATCTACTCATGACAAGCACTGTTCCAGGACTGCTAAGGGACCCATGAGTGGAAGTACCGGGAATCCTGGATTTACAAAATGAGAGAGACTTGCCTGGCCTGGTGCAGTCAGGGAGGGCTTCCTGGAGACAGCAGCTTTTAGCAAAAATCAGCTGTTTTAGGCAAAGGAGGCCCAAGCTACTTGTCTCACTTCTCACTCTGACCTGGAAGCCTGATAAGTTGTTGCTTTTAACTGCCGTGGGGGTGCCTGAAACCCTCTCCCCAACACATGTGACTCAGCCTGTCTCATCCGGAGACCTCCGCTCCCGTCCCTCCCCCCACAGCCTCTTCTGAGGGGCCTCCCTCCCTGCTCTGTGCACCTTGGTGTTCGTTCCAGTGCTGGTCTGTCGTCAGTCCCTCCCCGTCCTCCATGGAGTATCGTCTTCTTGAGGCAGGGATTCTATCCCATTCACTGCTGTATTCTCAGTGCCCAGAGGAGTCCCTGGCCCATTGGAGGATACGGATGAACACACGTCTCACCTGCATCCCCATCTGTGCAGACCCACACCCACTCCCCACCCTGCGTCCTCCTCTTTGAAACACCTCCTCATTCTTCCTTCTTCTCTGCTAGCTGCCTTCCTGGGGTGGGGTTCACCTTTGCTTTCCTTTTCTTCATTTTTTTAAAAAGGAGTTTATTGTTTAGAAATGTTTTAGATTTGTGGAAAAATTCAGCTCAGGGTTCCCATGTACGCATCGCCCAGGATCCTTTCCTGTTAACACCTTACATTACTCAGGCGCATCGGTCACAACTAAGGACCTATATCGATGCCTTCTTGTTACCTTGAGTCTGTGCCACTTTCTGATCGCCGTAGATTTCCCTCATGTCCTTTTTCTGCTCCAGGATCCCACGTGACATTTAGTGGTCATGTCTCCCGAGGCTCTTGTTGGCTGTGACAGTTTCTGACTTTCCTGGTTTTTTTATCTTGACCTTGACAGTTTGGGGTTTTTGTTTGTTTTGTTTTTGAGACAGAGTCTCACTCTGTCACCCAGGCTGGAGTGCAGTGGTGCAATCTTGGCTCACTGCAACCTCTGCTTCCTGGGTTCAAGTGATTCTCCTGCCTCAGCCTCCTGAGCAGCTAGGATTACGGGCGCCCGCCAGCATGCCCAGCTAATTTTTGTATTTTTAATAGAGACGGGGTTTCACTGTGTTGGCCAAGCTGGACTTGAACTCTTGGCTTCAAGTAATCTGCCTGCCTCAGCCTCCTAAAGTGCTGGGATTACAGGCAGGAACCACTGCACCCGCCCAACCTCGACAGTTTTGAGGAGTACTAGCCAGGTATTTTCCAGAATATTCCTTGAGCCTCCTTCAAAGATTTTCCCCAGCATCACTCAGTGACTTCTTATGCTTCATTGTCCAGAGCTGGAGCCATGGGAGCCACAAGGAGGCAGGAAAGTGGCCGTGCAGCAGGGGCCTGGCCTCCCCAACACTGTGGGGTCCATTAGGAAGGAAGCGAGGAGACAGGCATTACCTGGACAAGCGGTGGCCCCTGTCATTCTTGGGGACTGAGATCCTATGGCAGTGCACATATTTTTAAAATATTATTACTAAATTTAAATATTTTTAAATTATAGAGAAGTCACAGGCCCCTGTTTGAGAATCACTGATCTAACTGTGGTTCACTGGTGTTTTGTGGAAGATGGCTTCTCTCTAGGTTGGTGTTACATCCTTACATGACCAGGTCCCAAGGGATAGGCCCACCCTAGCCCTGCTCTATGAACTTAGAGGTGTCTGGCTTGGTTCTGGCCCCGGGAGCCTCACCTTGGGAGTGAGGCGTGCAAAGTGTGAGGTCAAGTTGTGGTTTTGCAAGATGGTTAAAAGTATAGTTTCTGGAACCAGAGCTTTGATTCAAATCTCTGTTCTGCCGCTAACTAGCTGTGGAAACTTGAACACATTACTTAATCCCTCCAGGCCTCAGTTTCCCCATATGCAAAATGGGGACAATAATAGGATCTTTCATTGGGGGTGGTGAGGTCTGAGGGCTAAGCCTTGCAGGGAGCTTAGCACAGGGCTTGGCACATAGTCTGTATTCTACAAATGTCAGGACCTCCCTTCCTCTTCCCAGGGAGGGTGGGTATGTCTGCCTCCCGGTCTGTGTTTCTGGTGTTAATATTGCCTTAGATTTTCACCGAATAGCCTGGCTCAGGGATTGTGTGGGAACCACACAGCTGGTACAGGCGTCTCCAAGGTGAAGAGTGGACTGTGTGTGAGGAGATGCACACAGGTGTTTTGAAAGATATTTCCTAAAATAGCCATTGCTTTTGTTTTTTTTTTAGATTGTATCCAAATTTCAAACAATATTAAGAGAAGGTATGAGACTTTTATGTTAAGAGGGGCCACTCATTGAAAGCGTTTCCAACCCTGGAGGACCCAGAGGCCATCGTTGTGATGCTTATTCCCAGAGTTCCCTGTGTTCTCTGTTTCATGTCCATTGAGGTGCTGGTGCCATTTTGTGCTTTCAACACCAATTCCTGGGGTGGCAGGGAGATTCCACAGGCTTTTCCCCTTACTCTCCTAGGTCACGGACCTCTTGGTGGATGAATCCAGTTTCACTGGGGAAGCCGAGCCATGCAGTAAAACAGACAGCCCCTTGGCAGGCGGCGGGGACCTCACCACCCTGAGCAACATTGTCTTCATGGGGACCTTGGTGCAGTATGGGAGGGGCCAGGTAAGCCCTGGGGCTCCAAGGCCTTGGGCTCCCATAACCCACAGACTCCCTGCTGTTACATTTCATACTTCTCTCTCTCTCCTGGACACAGGGGGTCGTGATTGGAACAGGTGAAAGCTCTCAATTTGGAGAAGTGTTTAAAATGATGCAGGCTGAAGAGGTAAGCGGCAGGAGGGGGCTTCAGGATTTTTGAGTTTGAGATGATTATAGGCAAATAATACCAGCCCTGCCTACTCCTTAGGAATGAGGGGCATGTGGTTAATGTGAGTATACTTTTTAAAGATTTAATTTTTTTTTTCAATACAGACAGGGTTTCGCCATGTTGCCCAGGCTGGTCTCGATCCCCTGAGCTCAAGCAGTCTGTCTGCCTCAGTCTCCCAAAGTGCCAAGATTACAGGCATGAGCCACCACTCCTGGCCTCTTTTTAAACATTGAAGACATTTGTTAGCATCTTCATAAAGATACAACTTTCAGACAGTAACATGCACAGATCTTCAGTGTGGAAGTCAATGAATGTTGACATATGTGTACCCCATAGTCACTCAAGCTGTAGGATGGCAAGGTGAAGACATTTTGAACAAAGGCAGGCAGAAGCTGGGCTGTTGTCCAACTTACCCATTGTGCTCACCCTTTCAGACACCTAAAACTCCTTTGCAGAAAAGCATGGACAGGCTAGGAAAGCAACTGACACTCTTCTCCTTTGGCATAATCGGTGAGTGAAGCAGTTTCCATACCGGGTTCTGGGAATAAGATGTAAATACTCTGCAGGTGGAAGGGAGCCATCATGAGGTGGCCACCATGGCCGTTTCTCAAATATCTTGCTACTCAGCTGATTAAGGCTTGGGGATTGGGATCAGAGGTGGTCCAAAAGCAACAAGAGCTTTCAGTATGGTTGGACCAGGCTGACTACTGTAACAAGCAGCCCCTACATTTTCTTGGTTTAACATAGTAAATGCTTGTTCCTTGCTCATGCCACAGTCTGTGGGTATATTCCTGGTCCAGTGGCTCTGCTGGATAGCTCCCTTATAAGCACTGACTTGTTGCTCTGTCTTCCTCTGGGTCCTTGGAGGCCACATTTCTGTTCAGCCAGCAGATGGTAAAAGAGAGAACATGGAGGCTTGTGGGGGACATTTTTAAAGCCTACACCAGGAAGTGGAGTCATCAATTTGCCCAACTTTTATTGGCCAGAATGGAGTCACATGGCCTATGTAACTGCAAAGGAGACTGGGAAATGTAGTTTAGCTGTGCACTCAACCATATTTCCATGCTTCTAAGCAGCCTGTGCCTCGGCTGGGACTTCCTGACCTTTGGTAACCTGCTCAACAGCATTGACATGCTACTGCAGTCCTGAATCTAGATCTGAAGCCTTAACATCCCCATGGTGCTGCCCCAGTCCCTTCACAAGCTTCTTCCTGTTTCCCGATCTGGCCTTGCTTCTGTGTCCTTCATTCCAGCCTTTAGGATCAAACAGTGCCTGGCCTCTAATAGATAGATTCTCAGTAAACATTTGTTGAGTGAAAAATTTAAACAAGGAATAAAGCAACAAGCCACTGCCTATAGCACGTGCAGTAATGAGGAAGGTGCTGGTGAATGTGGCCCAAACTGTGGAGCCAGAGAATAGTCTTGGGAGAAACAGGTTATGTAAGCCCATGTTTCTTCAGTTAAATTAGAACTGAAACTGACATGTCCACAGGAAGGCCCGTGATCCTACTGAGACGTTTTTTTGAGATAGAGTCTTGCTCTGTTGCCCAGGCTGGAGTGCAGTGGTATAAGCTTGGCTCACTGCAACTTCCACCTCCTGGGTCAAGCGACTCTCCTGCCCAGCTTCCTGAGTAGCTGGGGATTACAGGTGTGCGCCACCATGCCTGGCTAATTTTTGTTATGTTTGGTAGAGACAGGGTTTTGCCATGTTGGCCAGGGCTGGTCTTGAACTCCTGGCCTCAAGTGATCCACCTACCTTGGCCTCCCAAAGTGCTAGGATTACAGGCATGGGCCACCATGCCTGACTTTTTTTTTTACATTTTGAGAACTGCTGTACCAGAGGGAGAGTTTTGAAACTCAGTCCCGTGGACCCCCTAGAAGGCCCAAGGGCAGGTGCAGGGAAGCAACGCCATGCTTGTCAGTACTTCCAGGGGAAAGTAACATTGGCCTTTTATCCCATGTTGTAAATACTCTCTGCTTGGCCATTTCAAGCTACTAATAGTAGATACTGAACAGGGATTTTGGAAAAGATGAACATAGTTGATTCTTGTGAGCTCCTGTGAGGAATCTCCAGCCTTCTACTATGGGAAGGCCCCGAGGGTAGGGTAAGTTCCTAGCAGGGGTGGCTCCAGGCTCACTGCCTCACCCTTATTTCCAATAGCACTCTCCCTGCTAATCTGTTTCATTTGAGTTTGTAGCAGGAGGAAACGGATCTCTCAGACACCGAATACAGGAGGGAGTTTATTCGGCCGGGAGCAAGGTGGCATAGTTGCCTTAACAGCCAGGCTCCTCTAACAAAGGAAGATTCCTTCTTTATATAGGCTTATACTTTAGATGTTACACGTGGAAGAATCTTAGGTTTATAGCTTAACATATGAAAAGGGTCTCAGTTTACAGTCTCAGGAATTATATGTGAAAAGGGTTTCAGTTTACAGTCTTAGGAATTACATATGAAAAGGATCTCAGTTTACAGTCTCAGGAATTACATATGAAAAGGGCTTCGGTTTACAGTCTTAGGAATGAAAAGGGGAAGTTTACAGTCTTAGGAATGAAAAAGGGAAGTTGATCTGAGATGCCTAGGTCTCCCTCTTCAAGTTCATTTGGGTTCTAGCTAAGATTTCAGTTGATGACTGAGTTTAATAGCTAATTGTAGGATGCCCAAAACAAAACTACCAGATACTGTGGCAGCCCCGTCCCCCAACACACATATGCACACACACCACTACCACCCACAGAAAACATCCCTGGCTCCCTGTCCCCGGCAAAGCAAAACTGATGTTCTTTAGCAGGCTCCCCGGTGTTGTCACCCGGCAACCCCACCCACCTTCTCAGTCCCTACTCACTCCCTCCGATAATGACAGCAACAAGAGTTAACAATTAGGCTGGTGTTTGCTGTGACCCAAGAGCTGTGCTGAGCACAGACTGTCACACCTTACACCAGGGAACTACTCTTTCAGGAACCCACGGCCGTTAGTCCCATTTTACAGATGAGGAGGCTCAGGCAGCACCGGGCAACCCAAGCACATTCCCCAGATGCCAGAGCATCTTGTGAAATTTCACAGGCCCCTGCAGCTCTTGCCATTTGTGCCTGGAGGGTCTATCTGCGATCACCTCCGTGTCTCCTACACCTAGGGAAGTACCTGGTGTTCAGTAAATATTTGGTAAATTATTAATGGAGGAAAATGGAAATGCAGTATGTTTAATCGTGAGTGCCACCGAATAAAATAATTTAAAAAAACAGCGGCCCATCTGCCCATCACAGGAGCAGCTGCGTTGGCCACACCAAACACCACACAGGGGCGTGTCCTGGATACACACAGCAGGTGGGAAACTTTGGGAAGAAGCTGTAAATGCTTGCAAACAGTCCAAAAGAAACGAATCGGGTCTTTAACTTCAACTTGGCTTGGACCTTTCCTGAGAAAGTAAAACCAGGTTTATTTTAGGTGTAAACGGATCTCCCTTAAAGAGAAAAAAGGAGAGGGTTTGAAAGTGTTTGAGGCTATCAGTGGTTTATCTGTGCCTGTGTCCTGTAAACTCTCTAAGGAGTGGGTTTGAATTGCCTCCAGGCATCAGCGTGTGCTGTGCATATGGAGATAAGGGTGTTTTTGTCTCTTCCCAGGTCTCATCATGCTCATTGGCTGGTTGCAAGGGAAACAGCTCCTCAGTATGTTCACGATTGGGGTCAGGTAAGGATGCTGTGGCCACCCTTTCTTGCCAGGGTGGTCATGAAGCAGGATCGGCTGCGAGAAACAGACCTCTCAAACACAGAACTGAGAGGGAAGAGGTGTTTATATTATTATTATTATTATTATCACAGCCGGGAGCCAGGCGACAGTTTGTCTAAATGACCAAGCTCACCTAACAAAGAGAAGCTGTCTATATAGGCTTACACTCTAGATGTTATACATGACAGAATCTTAGGTTCACAGCCTTAGAAATTACAGGTGAAAGGGTCTTGGGTTTACAGTTTTGAAATCACATATGAAAGGATCATGGCAGATGGAGGAGTCAGGTGGGGGTTTGATCTTGTTTAAGTAAAAACAATTGTCTTCCGGAGAGATTCCCCCACACCATGCCTGCTATTTACAGGAAGGCGATCTAGGAGGCGCCGGTTGGCCAACCTTTTCTTCTATTGAAATGCAGTGTAGAAGCCAAGGGGGAGGTGATCCCAGATGCCTGGGTCTCCTTCCTCAGTAAATGAACTCTGAACCCTTCCCTGCAGCAAGAGAAGGTCGGGGTGGTGGGCGGGGGGGTGCAGAACAGGCAGGTGTGGGGAAGGCGCATCCCCATCACCCACACCCCAGTCTCCTAACAACATGTTCTCCGACAGGTGCAGAGTACCTGGTGAATGCTTGCAAAATGAATAAAAGCATACGATCTGGGGCAGGGGGTTCCTTTTGTATTAGGCTGTTCTTGTATTGCTAAAAAGAAATACCTGAGGCTTGGTAATTTATTAAGAAAAGAGGTTTAATTGGCCCGTGGTTCTGCAGGCTGTGCAGGAAGCATGGTGTCTGCTCAGCTTCTGCGGAGGCTCCAGGAAGTTTCCAATCAAAGCGGAAGGGGAAGGGAAGCAGGCACATCACCTGGCAAGAGTGGGAGCCAGAGATGGAGGGAGGGGAGGTGCCACAGGCTTTAAACAACCGGATCTCACAGGAACTCACTATAGCAAGGATGGCTAAACCATTCATGAGGGATCTGCCCGTCATCCAGTCTCCTCCCACCTTCAGCACTGGGGCTTGTTTCAACTTGAGGTTCAAACTGCATCACCTTTCTTGTCACCCTTTGCCCGGGGTTTTGGGTCGTTCTGGCTAAGAGCAAGGACCCCAGAGCCAGCCTGCCTCTGTTTAAATTCTGCCCCTGCCACTTGCTGGTTTTGTGACCTCCAGCAAGTTTCTTAGCTCTCTGTACCTCGGTTTCCTCCTCTGAAAAATGGGAATGCTCATATACCCTCTCCTTGGGTGGCCGATGGGATTAAAGAAGTTGGTCTGTGCAAGTGCTCACATGATATACGGTGCCTAATGGGTGTTGACTGTTATTACTAGTTTAGAACTCGATCCAAGCCCTTGTTTTACAAAGGAGGCTATCAGAGAGGCAATGGACATGGAGCCCAAGGCCACACAGGGCACACAGGGCTGGGAGTCAGGGCACTTGATAATGCTAAGCCCAGTGGCCCCACCCTTCTTCTACGTAGTGATTCTCAAGTCCTCCCAAGCCCTGGGTCCTGGTGGCCGAGACGGGGAGAAGCACGGGCAGCCCAGCTTTGTGCTGTGGTATGACTGTCGGTAGCTCCTCCATGGCTGTTTGCTAAGGCAAGGGAAGCAGAGAACCGGGGATGGTCACTAACTAGGTGTGTCCCATTGGAAGAGAGGCTGGGGGCTATTCCAGGACTCGGAGGAACCAATGCATGCCTAGGCTCACGTCAGGCCCAGTGGTTCCCAGTGGTTCCCAGAGGGTAACACACATGCTGCTGGTGTCTGCAAGATGCTTTTAGGTGAAATGGAAAATTATTTTGGTGTCTGATATATATATATGTGTGTGTGTATATATATATGTATATATGTGTGTATATATATGTAATTAGTACATCAAACTCATAATGTAAACAGACTTCAGTGTCCATCAACTAATGAATGAATAAACAACATAGGTACAATAGAATATTTTTCAGTCACAGAAAGGAATGAAGTACTGATTCATGCTCCAACATGGATTCATGTTGAACCCGTTTTGCTAGGTGAAAGAAGCCAGTTGTACATATTATATGATTTCATTGATATAAAATATTCAAAAGTAGGTCACTTGGCCAGGTGCAGTAGCTCATACCAGTAATCCCAGCACTTTGGGAGGCCAAGGCAGGAGGATCACTTGAGGTCAGGAGTTGGAGACCAGCCTGGCCAACATGGTGAAATCCGTCTCTAATAAAAATACAAAAATAAACTGAGTGTGTGGCAGGCGCCTGTAATCCTAGCTACTCAGGAGGCTGAAGCAGAAGAATCGCCTGAGCCCAGGAGGTGGAGTTTGTAGTGAGTCGAGATTGCACCATTGCACTCCAGCCTGAAAGACAGCAAGACTCCACCTCAGAAAAGAAACAAACAAAAACATAGGTCAGTTCATAGAAACAGAAAGTAGATGAGTGTCTGCCAGGGGCTGGGGTGGGGTAATGAGTAGTGACTACTAACAGTTATGGGGTTTCCTTTAGGGGTGAAGAAAATGTTCTGAAATTGATTGTGGTAATAGGTGTACAACTCTGGATACACTAACAACCATGAAATTATATATGTTAAATGACGGAATTTTATGATTACAAATTAAATATCAATAAAGAAACCAGAAAGAAGGTTTAGAACAGGCAACTAAGAATGCTGCTATTCAAGGGTCCTTGGAGCCTTTCGAACTTATATATGAAGAGTAAAGTGTTGCTGCAAGCACGTGTGCTGAGTGAATGACAGCAGACAAACTCCCAGTGAACTGAGGCATCCCAGCGTGTGCTAGGACACGGAAGTTTCTCTCGCTCACCAGTGTGGGCAAGAGAACCTTGCTTGAAGGGTTGAGAGTACTGGGTCTGGTACATGGTGTCAAGTACATAGTATGAAGTGTACATGGCTTTGGTGCATAGTCAGGCTTGCCTGTGTGTACGTGAATGTACATGGTTACCTGCTAATTAGTAGTAGGAGAGATTCCAAATGCCTTATTTTTTCAATGACACTGCACAGTACGTGTAAACTGAGGGGCAGGCGGTAAAATGAGCGTGTGGGCAGGTGTGTGTCATATCATGAAAGCATTCAATTACTGTGTTTTGAGTGAATGGAAATTGGAAATACTGTGTCTGGCTTTAGATACTTTGCCACTTGGTATATCTAACAAAATCTTAACACCAAATCCTGAGATCACACAAGAAAACATGATGAAAAAGAGGAGTTGGAATGTTATGTGATAATAACTTGGGCACACAGATGTGATAAAAATCATAAAAGCAAAATGCAAATGACAGACATTTGGAAAACCCCATCCCAGATCAATTCCAAGCCATAATAAAGTTCATCTCTTCCCTTTAAAAAAAAATCCTGTAATGAGACACACAGGGCATTCAGACCACATCAGAATACCTTTAAAGGATGGTTTCAGTAGGAAAAGAAGAAAAAGAAACAAGCTGTACTAACAGAAAATAGTCTTTATGTTTTAGCCTTAAACAACCTATATAAATAAGTGGATGAATGCCAGAGTTTGGACTTCCCCCTCAAACGTATTTGGAACCATGAAGTGATGCTGTGGCGCTGTACAGATGATCCTTGCTGGATTGCAGGCCTTTTCCCTGAGAATACGCCCAGTTCCTCAGTTCGTTTAGCTATTGGCCCTGCCTTGGATAATGAAGCCCGTGGGGCTCTATTGAATGTAGGATGGTCTTGATCTCCAGTGAACTGGGGCTTCCTGGCTTAATATCCTGAATGGAAGGATCTTCATGGAGTGTTTTTGTTGTTGTCATTGTTGTTTGTTTTTGTTTTTTTTTTAATTGAGATGGAGTTTCACTTTTGTCGCCCAGGCTGGAGTGTAATGGCACGATCTCGGCTCACTGCAACCTCCACCTCCCAGGTTCAAGGGATTCTCCTGCCTCAGCCTCCCGAGTAGCTGGGATTATAGGAGTGCACCAGCACGGCCAGCTAATGTTTTGTATTTTAAGTAGAGACGGGGTTATATTTTAAGTAGAGAGAGGCATATTGGCCAGGCTGGTCTCAAACTCCTGACCTCGGGTGATCCACCCGCCTCGGCCTCCCAGAGTGCTGGGATTACAGGCATGAGCCGCCGCACCCAGCCTTCACAGAGCTTTCGAGAGGCATTTATCCTTCTGTGTTAGTGTGTGTAGCATGTAACTGCATGATCTGTTTGTATTAATTTCATTGAATCCCTTTCATGTTCACATGGTGTTGGGATAGGGACAGGTTGTGAACTAGACAGTCATAGTTCCTGCCTTCAAAGGACTGTGGGTCTCAGTGGGGATGGAGAATCGATGGGAGTCAAGGGCAAGAGGGAGAAGGTTGGAAAGAGAGGCAGAGGCAGGTGGGAAAGAGAGCCTGAAGCTGAGATCTGGAGGAGCTGTCTGATGTGATGAGGCCTTGGATGAGACTGGGTGCGCAAAACAAATACCACAGATGGCAAGGCCTGGAACAGAAGCTTATTCTCACCATTCTAGAGGCAGGAGTCTGAGACCCACATGTGGCAGGCTTGTGCTGTTTCTGAAGACTCCAGGGGAGAATCAGCACCACGCTTCTCAGCTTCTGGTGTCACAGGTGGTCCTTGCCATGTAGATATCTTGCCTCCAATCTCTGCCTGTCACATGGTCTCCTCCTGTGTCTGTCTCTGTGCCTCTCTTTTCCTCTTTTTATAAGGACACCAGTTTTATTGGACTCGGATAGATACTCTAATGACCAAATATTTATTTGACGACATCTGCAAAGACCCTATTTCCAAATAAGGTCACATTCACCTGGACCAGGAGTTAGGATATGAGCATATCTTCTTGGAGGGATGCAATTCAACCCCTTAGCAGCAGGCAGTGGGCTGCCGAGGGAGCAGGGTGGCTGGACGACAAGCTCATTGAAGGAGATGAGGACAAGGAGGCCTGAGCCAGGGCTGGGAAGACCCGTCTACTCGAATGCCAGAGTTCCCAAGAGCAGACTGCAGGTGGGCAGAGGAAAGTCAGTTCTGGGCCAGGCGCAGGGGCTCACGCCTGGAATCCCAGCAGTTTGGGAGGCTGAGATGGGCAGATCACTTGAGGTCAGGCGTTCGAGACCAGCCTGGCCAACATGGTGAAACCCCATCTCTACTAAAAATACAAAATTAGCCAGGGGTAGTGGCAGGCACTTGTAGTCCCAGCTACTCAGGAGGCTGAGGCAGGAGAATCACTTGAACCTGGGAGGCGGAGGTTGCAGTGAATAGAGATTGTGGCATTGCATTCCAGCCTGGAAGACGGAGCAAAACTCTGTTTCAAGAAGAAAAAATGGGAGGAAGAAGGGGATAGACTGAATAAGTTGACAGGAGAGGGTTTCTCTGAGGAGTTGGGGGTGGAGAGGAGAGTTGAGGAGTTGGGAGGTGAGCAGGAAGGGTGTTCCAGGCAGGGGGAATGGCACCAGCAAAGGCTTGGGGTTGGGAACATGTCCGAGGGCCACCATGGGAGACCACAGCTGAGCTCAGTAAGCAGAACCAGATGATGGAGTGACTTAGATCATCGAGAAACTCAGCCGCTTCTCCCGTTCCCAACCTCGTCATCAGAGTCTTTCTCAATATGCCACACGAGGCTGTCTCCGTGACACTTTGGAACCACAGAGAAGCGTTGGCCACTCTTGATTTAAAAGCTGAAGGAAGTGGGAGATGGGAGCCCCAGCTTATTACAGAAGTGTGGGCTGGGAGGAGAGGACGCTGGAGCAGGACTCCAAGCTATGCTGTGGACAGTAGGGTTTGAGGCACTGGAACGGCACCTGCAGAAGCAGGCACTGGAGAGCCGAGATCTGGGGCTGAGCTGAAGAATGGGAGGTCCCTGAGAGAGCCTGGTAAACCCAGTTGGCCACTGCCCCAACTCAGGGCTGGGGGCAACCGAGACTCACATTTCTTTCTTTTTCTTATTTCAATAGGTTTTGGGGGAACAGATGGTGTTTCATGATTAAGTTCTTCAGCAGTGATTTCTGAGATTGTTATGCACTCATCACCGGAACAGCATACACTGTACCCAGTGTGTTTCGACTCACGTTTCTTTTGTTTGCTTGTTTTTTTAAAAAAAAAATGTTCTTTTAAGTTCTAGGATAGGTACAGAATGTGCAGGTTTGTTACATAGGTATACATGTGCCGTGGGGGTTTGCTGCACCTGTCAACCCATCATCTAGGTTTTAAGCTCTATATACATCAGGTATTTGTCCTAATGCTCTCCCTCCCCGTTACCCCTACTCCCCGACAGGCCCCGATGTGCGATGTCCCCCTCCCTGAGTCCATGTGTTTTCATTGTTCAACTCCCACTTAGAATGAGAACGTGTGGTGTTTGCTTGTTCGTTTTTTAGATGGAGTCTTTCTCTGCCCAGGGTGGAGTACAGTGGCACGATCTCGGCTCACTGCAACCTCCGCCTCCCGGGTTCAAGTGATTCTTCTGCCTCAGCCTCCCCAGTAGCTGGGATTAAAGGCACCTGCTACCACGCCTGGCTAATTTTTGTACTTTTAGTAGAGACAGGGTTTCATCATATTGGCCAGGCTGGTCTCGAACTCCTGACCTCAGGTGATCCGCCTGCTTTGGCCTTCCAAAGCACTGGGATTGCAGGTGTGAGCCACTACACCTGGCTGAGACTCACATTTCTAACAAGCTCTCAAGGGTGCTGACATGGCTGGTCCAGGAAGAACCCTCTGAGTTTGAGGCTGTGATTTGACACTGTCCCCCAAGAGCGGGCTCCAGCAAGAATAGGACCAGGAAGGAGGCCAAGACACCTGAGCAGCATTCTGAGGTGACTGAGCCTTTGGAGGCAGGGGTGGTGGCAGGGAGGGAGACGTTTCAGCCACAGGGAGAACACAGGAGTCTCAGAAGAACACTCCTGTGTTCTACTAGAGAATATAGGAGTCTCAGAAGACAGAATACTTCAAAACTTCCCCACACAGGCCAGGCACAGTGGCTCACACCTGTAATCCTAGCACTTTGGGAGGCTGAGGCGAGAGGATCCCTTGAGCCCAGGAGTTTGAGACCAGCCTAGACAACATAACGAGACCCTCTCTGTACAAAAACAAATGTTTTTAATTACCCAGGTGTGATGGTGCACGCTTGTAGTCTCAGCTACCCAGGTGGCTGAGGCAGGAGGATTGCTTGAGCCTGGGAAGTCAAGGTTGCAGTGAGCCATGATCTCACCACTACTCCTGCCTGGGCAACAGAGTGAGACCCTATCTTAAAAAAAACTCTCCTGTAGAACATGAGGTCAGGAGTTTGCGACCAGCCTGGCCAACATAGTGAAACTCCATCTCTACTAAAAATATAAAAATTAGCTGAGCATGGTGGCGTGTGCCTGAGGTCCCACCTACTCAGGAGGCTGAAGCAGGGGAATGGCTTGAACCCGGGACGTGGAGGTTGTGAGGAGCTGAGTTCACACCAGTGCACTTCAGCCTGGGCAACACAGTGAGACTTTGTCTCAAAAAAAAAAAAAAAAAAAAAAAAACCCACATCCAGCCAAAAATTGTGGAAACCCATACTGTCTTAAAAGCCCATAAAAATCCAACCCAGAGTGCTGCTGTTGGATTCCTGTCCCTCTTCTGGTCTGCAGCTCCTGCCCCACAATGAATATTTGGACTCCATCGCTTCTGCCCCTTGGGTTAAGAG
>CAUYLG010068498.1:0-46203 GCA_963573385.1 Cacajao melanocephalus | reverse complement strand
AAGAGGTCCTTCACATCCTTTGCTAGTTGTATTCCTAGGTATTTTATTCTCCTTGTGGCAATTCTGAATGGGAGTTTGCTCATGATCTGGCTCTCTATTATTGGTGCATAGGAATGCTTGTGATTTTTGCACATTGATTTTCAAAACAGAAGCTCTTTGATGGTACCTGTACTTGAACAGCTGTCATCTGCCCAAGTCTATTGTGTACAGTACAACCTAAAGTTGGGGCGAAGTTCAGCTGTTTCCTAATTAGATAAAAAGGTGACTTCTTGTCTCTCCATAGGAGAGAGGAAGGTAAGGCTTGTATGGCTATGATAATGAGAAAAGAGGGGCTATTTTTACAATGTTCGGTTTCCCAATTATAATAAAATCCCCACAAACTTAGGTTGGCCAGTTGAATATGCCAGGGCAACATGGGTGGAGGAAATTGGCAATTCTCCATATACTCAACAGTCTGTCTGATTATGTAGAGAGGCTAAAGTCTGCCCACTCAGCAAATAAGTTACTTTCTGTGTGACTCCAACTTATACCCAAAAGTAGAATGCCAATGTATATCTCTGTTACCCATCCCTTTTATTTCTTCTGAACAGGAGCTGGAGGTCCCTGCTTGCCTTACAACAATATGTGGGATCAGTCTCTTTTGTTCTGTCACCTGTGGAACTTCATAAGAGACAGATTTAATTCGAGATAAGTGGATCCAGTTGTTTATTCCTAGAAGATTTATGAAAAGATTCTCTTCCTTAGTAGAGGAAGGGAGTCTTTGAATTCCATATTCAAGGAATATCTTTTGCACTTGTCCTAAGTTGATTACAGAATTTTGTATCTTTAAAGTATATGTCTATTAGGAAGTCTGTAGTTAAGAAAGGCCTTCTATACATTATTTCAAAAGGGCTGGGATGCAGATTGCCCTGGAAGCCACTCAAACATGCAGCAAGGCTACAAGCAACAAACAGGTTTCTGATGTTTCCTGGCATAGTTTAGCAAGGGTCCCTTTTAGAGGTTGATTGGCTCTTTCTACTGTCCCTGAAGAGTGTGACCTCCATGCCAAGTGAATGCAGTACTGAATTCCTAGAACTGAAGATGTGTTTGGGTAATTGTTGCTGTGAAAGATAAGCCATTATCACTCTTCAAGCTCTTAGACAGCCCAAATCTAGGAATTATTTCCTTTAATAGGAAGTTAGAAACCTCAATTGCCTTTTCCTACCTGGTAGGAAAAGCCCAGATCCAACAGGTAAAGGTGGTGATAAATACTAATAAATATTTAAACCCTTTACATGGGGGCATCTGAGAGTAATCTACTTGTCAATCTTCACTAGGGAGCATACCTCTATGCTGAACAGGACCTACTAAAGGAAGAGGTAAAGATTGGTTATTTGGGTTATTCTGGGCACAGAGTTCACAGGCACAAATTACCTGCTGTGCTGTTTTAAGTAAGCCTTATTTTATAAAAAGGCAAGACATCAATTGAAAGAGGAATTATCTTCCCAAATGAGAAGAGTCATGCAAATGTTTAACTATTTTCCACTGATCAGCAACTGGTGTCAACAGTTTGTTGTCATTGATAAGCCACGCAGAAGAATCTTGAATTAAACCCTGACCTTTAGCCCATTCTTGTTCTGGTTGTGTCGTTACTGGCGCAGAGTGCACTAATATGCCTAAAAGTCCAGTTGGCTCCTTTAATGCAGCTGCCTTAGCTGCCACATCTGCAAAGAAGTTTCCCTTTGCCACACTACAGTCTCCTTTTTGATGCCATCTGTGATGAATTACAGCTACTTCCTTGGGCAGCAAAACAGCATCCAATAGATTCAGAATTTTCAAATGATGTTTTACATGGGAACCTTTAGCAGTTCAGAGTTCTTGTTCCTTCCAGATAGCAGCATGAGCATGAAAGGCATACTAGAATCAGTGTAAATGTTGCTTCTCAAGTCCTTTCACTATTCCAGGACTTGACTAAGAGCTATTAATTTGGTCTTTTAAGCAGAAGTAGAAGCTGGTAAGGCCTGAGATTCAAACATCTTGTGTTAACTGACAACAGCATGCCAGCATGTCCAGCTTTTCTGTTTCCCTGGTGCACAAAGTTACTTCTATGTGTAAACTATTCTACCTCAGAATTACCTAGAGTCTTGTCCTTTAAATCTGGCTGACTGGAGCAAACTTGCCCAATAACTTGTATACAAGAACGATGTAGGGAACCAGTGGGTTCAGGCAAATAGGTAGCTGAATTCAAAGTATGGCAAGTATGGCATACTTTAAGACTTACATCAGGACTGTCCAGCCGCAAAGGCTGATATTTCAGTAAGCATCCCCCTGTCATCCACTGGTGTCCTTTAGCTTCCATTTAGAAATGGACTGGCTAGAGAATTAAGAATGTTACAATTAAATAAGGCACTCTTATCCAATGTGTGGATGACTCTAACTTGAACTTTTGTATTGGTATGGGGTTAAAACCTCCAGATGTTGTCCTAAAGGCAGTTTATTGGCTTCATTTACTAAAAGAGCAGTTGCTGCAACTAACCTGTGGCATCCAGGCCATACTGAAGTGGTGTGGTCTAATTGTTTAGAAAAATATCCCACTGCTTGGGGGATATCTCCCAGCTTCTGGACAACGACACCTAGGGTTGTTTCTTGTTTTTCAGCAGTATAAAGGAAAAATGGTTTATCAAGATTAGGAATCTCTTGGAAAGAAGCTGATCCTTATTATTATTATTATTATTATTAAAACTTGTTCGCAATTACTATCCCATTCAAATAGATCTACATTTGCTTCTTTCAGGGCCTCATATAAAGGCTTGGCTATATGCTCAGATCCAAGCACCCATAAATCACAAAAGCCTGCCATCCCTAGGAAAGCCCACAGCTGCTTTCTAGTTTGGTATTCTGGAATGCCCAAGATAGCTTTCCTTTTGGTGCTATTGCCTGGGTGCCAAGTGTTAGGATATATCTTAAGTTTTTTAACTTTTGAGTTGAAATTCTAGAAAATACAGCAAGACACTATACTCATTAGCTTCTGGAAAATTTAGCAACTTAATGGTATTTTTATCTGAGTCTCTTTTGGTTGGGCTAGCAACCAACAAGTTGTCCATGTGTTGGATAATAGTTTTATTTAATTGTAACATTCTAAATTCTCTAGACAATGCATTTCCTAACAAATGAGGGCTGTCCCTAAATTCCTGGGGAAGAACTATCCAAGTTAATTGAGAAACCAAATGACTATTAGAATAAGTCTATTCAAAGGCAAAGATGAATTGTGAATTAGGATGTACTGGAATTTAAAAAATGGCATTCTTAAGATCTAAGACCATAAACCCAATTGGCATCTCCAGGGACATGGGGTAACAGCATATAGGAATTGGGTACTATAAAATGTATGGAAAGGACAGCCTCACTGACATCTTAAAGATCTTGAACAAATCTAAAGTCTCCGTTTGCCTTTTTAACTAGTAAAATTGGCATATTACAAGGAGATTCATGGGCCTTAACAAACCAAATTGCAAAAACTTAGCTATTAATGGTTTGATCACTCTTTGTGCCTCTGGCTTTAAGGGGTATTGTCTCTTACCAGGCGTATGGCCCATCAGGCCGAAGTTGGATGCAAAATTTGAGAATGTTTAACACTTTGCCTGGAACCTTAGTGTCTCATACTATAGGATTTACTTGGGAGGTTTCTTCAACAGGTAAACTAGATAAGTCCCCTATTGACTTTTCTGCCTTATCACAGGAAAGGAAAAGGAGCAATCCCTCATCTGCTTTGTTGTCCAAAAGATACCACTGTTTGCAGATGAGTCAACAAATCCCTTTCTAACAGGGAGGTTTGCACTCAGACATAATAAGGAAGGCATATAAGTAAACTGAGATCCCTGAAGAGCAGCTTAAACAGTATGTAAAATGGTTCCATGAGCTTTTCCATCTATCCCTATGACCATTCAGTTTCTGGGTGACAGAGGCCCATTATAATGGGTCAAAATAGAGTAAGCAGCTCCAATATTGAGAAGAAAGTTAATATTCTTACCTGCCATGTCAAGGGTTACCCAAAGCTCCTCCAGAAATATGGCTGGTTGTCCAATGGGAGCTGTGGCAGAAGGTCTCAGGCCCTGTGTCACTCTTGGGCTTCACTGGCTATTTCAGCCATCATTGGTTCTGGTGCTGATGAATCCTTTAAGAATGCTAGGCAGCCCCTCTTCCAATAGCCAGTTTATTTGCAGTGTGCACACTGATTTATTCCCAAGGTATGGTGAGTTGGATGCCCAGCTTTGGGCTTTCAACCTTTCTGCATCCCTTGTTTAGGACAAGACCCAGGAGGGAAACCCCATGTGGGAGGTGAGCTTAAGACTCTAGCCAAGAGCCACACTTTGTTGGACGTCCTTCTTGTTCTTCCTGGGCTAACAGCATGTGGAGATTGGGCACTATAAAATGTATGGAAACAACGGCCTCAATGACAGCTTAAAGTTTTTGAACAAATCTAAAGTCCCTATTTGGCTCTTTAACTAGCAAATCCCCTTCTCCTTACCCGTCTAGTTCCACTCTATACTCATCACTGCCTGAGAAACCTAGCCTTGTCAGTACTACTCATAGTGAAGTAGTACTCCAATATGCTTTCTATGCTCTTTCTGCTTCCTATGCTCTGTCTCTTTTATAAAAACTAAAAATGCCATAATCAAAAGCTTTTCCATAGGAGTCTGGGGACTGATGGTTGCTTTTTATAGTTTCCTACTGATATAAGGGGCAGACTGGCTTATAAGAGGTACTCCCAAAAGGGTCTTTCCTTCCCTTCAGGCAGGATCAGTGTTCATTTATTTCCTAATTGCTCAACTAAACACCCTTGAAACAAAGCTGAATTCTCATCTTTACCCTGAGAAACTTCCTTAACCTTTTCATAGTTAACAGGTTTTGTCATACATTCCTTCATCCCTTCCAACAAACAAGTGATGATATGATCTGTCCTCCCCAAGTCCTCACTGTACCTTTGATAGCTTTATTCTAGATCTTGATCTGAAACTGCTATACCTCCCGCCAAATATGTATGATGATTAGAGTTGTGAGCCAATACTTTATCTGTATGGATTATAGCTGTCCCCAAAATGTGTTGTTTATCTTCCACTGTACAACACAGAGGCAACAAAACATGCAGATCCTCCCAAGTTAAACTATAGGTCAGAGTTAATGTCACAAACTCATCTATGAATTTTTGTGGTTTTTCAGAGAAATGACCAAATTTCTTTTTACATATAACAACATCAGCCATAGAAAAGGGTACATGTACTTTTACAGTGCCTTTTTTCTCATTTTCTACCTCTCTAAGTGGACAAAGATTTCCTTTTTGGAGTTGATAAGGGGCTCCACTATGAGTAGTACTGACAAGGCGAGGTTTCTCAGGGAGTGGTGGGTATAGAGTAGAATTAGACAGGTAAGGAGGAGGGGATCAAAGGTTCTCGAAAGAACTTTCTGGTAGACTAGAGGGAGAAAGGGTCAATACATCTGAACTTTCAGAGCTGACAAAAGGAGGTTCTGCTCCACCCCAAAAATGCCCATTGAAGTGGGGATGCTTGCACCAAGAGATCATCTAGTATGTCGAGTTCTTTTTCTTCCTCTCATTTCATCAAAAATGCACATGCCTACTGCTGGGTTTTATCCTGACTGAGCAGCAAAAATTCTTGAACATATGCTTTTTTATCCCATTTTCCCTCCCACTTACGAAACAAATCAAGTTTAAGTATAGTATTAAAGGCTGTAATTCCAGTAGGAGGCAATTGCTCTTGTTTTTCCAAATAATACTAAGGCTAAACAGTATTATATAGAAACACCAGTTTTCTCCTCTTCTTAAGCCCATTTAGTTTAAACTGTTCCCAATATTCAAGAATACATCCTAGCTGAGTCCTTCGGGATTGATGTTGTGGTTTCCACAAAGGAGGCAGGTAATGTTGAAAAAATTTCGAAATCTGTGAAATTGTATTGCCACTGGCCAACTTCCGCTAAAAGGGATAAGAGAGGTTTTAAAGGCCAACTGCATTAATGAGAGGATCCCTGTTAATAATTGAATTCTCTTATTCACACTATCTGAATAATATAAATGAGCTAAGTAATAAATCTTAAATAAACCACAACATGGAATCCAACAAAAGAAATGTTGACTAAGGCAAAGGAAATGAAAATGATTTAGATGGGAATGACCAGAGCAAGCAGGCTCTGGGCAATAGTGGCAGCATGGATTGGATAAGCAAAGCTGATTTGCCTGAATCAAAGACAGGAAAGATGTGCGCTTTTTAAAAAAATTTTTTTTTTTAGTGTGTAAATGAAATGAAACAGCAAAGAGAAGAGGTCCCTGATTTCCACCCTACTCCTTCTCCATCACACGTAGTGGGCATGGCTGCAACAAAACATAACCACATCTATCTAATCTTATTGCTCATAGCTTTTAAATACCAAATTTCAGTCAGCAATTTTAGAGACAGAGCCTTCAATAATTTTGCTCTCAATGTTTCACAAGCAAATGGATAGAAAATAGGAGGCACACAGGGAAAGAGTAGGTTAAAATATCTAAGACCAGCTAAATGAAGTCTTCTGATAATGACAGTGAAACAGACAGCAAATCAAGAAATTGACTCATGCAGCAAGAAGACAAAGGCAGGTTAATACAAAGAGCATAAAAGTTAACATCCCATGGTGCTAAACCCATCCTTAAGTGAGAGGGACTTTACTGAGAGGGGCATCTAACCACCTAAATCTTAGTAAGGATTCTAACCTTCCTAAGTTGGGCCTTGAACCCAAGGTCAGTTCAGTATTCTTGCCTTAAATGAGAGGAATCTTTAGCCCTCTCTGTCTTAGAAGAGACTCTAACTCCTCTAACTTGGGTTTCTAACCCAATCCCATCCTTTACCCAGGTACCCTAACACTTACCCAAACTTAGCAAATCAGTATTGCAGTCTATTTCCTTTGGGTCAGAGGGGTTTCTTTAGTATTATCCCTTCTATGGTTCACCAGAAAGACATTATCAGAGAGGGATTAGAATCTACAGTGTGCACCTCCTGTGGGGCTACACGCACTCTGGATTGTTCCAGAAAGGCTGTATATAGGTGCCTCCATGCTGCATTCCTGTGGGGAATACCCCAGCTGTGCCTGCTCTGGAGTGCCAGGGGAAACAAGTACCCCCTCTCCAAGGTCCTTCATGATCAGAGATGCTACCTGCTATCTGCTTGTTAGGGTATAAGTGCAGACTTTCCCTACTGCACCCAGCACTTCAATTGTTTATGCTGTCAAAAACTACCCAAAATTGGAAAGATCTGAAACTTATGGCCTACTATTCAGATTCTTTTGTCCAATGGGGTGATCCCTTGATGTGGCACTCTCCCCCTTCCCTAGGGATTAAGCTTCCTAAGAGCCAGACTGCAGTGATTGTTATTATTCTTCTGGGTCTAGCCACCCAGTGGGGCTACCGGGCTCTGGGCTGGAGAAGAAGAGACATCTAAATATTTGAAAAACTTAGTTGAGGGAAAAATTGAAGATCTCCTGCTTGCTGGAGATCAAGACATCCAAATACAAGAAGCTCAAAGAATTCCCAAAAATTAATCACAAAAAGATTATCATCCAAACAAATTGTCATGAAGTTATCTAAAGTCAAGGTGAAGAAAAACATCTTAAAAGCTGTGAGAAGAAAACATCAGGTAACCTATAAAGGAAAACCTATGAGATTAACACTGATATCTCAGCAGAAAACTCTCAAGTCAGAAGGGATGGGAGTCCTACCTTTAGCCTCTTAAAACAAAATAATTGTCAGTCAATTTTCTATCCAGTGAAACTAAGCTTCATAAATGAAGGAGAGTTAATCTTTTCTCAAACAAACACTGAGAGAATTCATCATTACCACACCAGCACTATAAGAAATAATAAAAGAAGTTCAAAATTTTGAAACAAAATCTCAAAATATACCAAAAAAGAATCTTCTTAGGACAAAAATCTCACAAGGCCTATAAAACAATAACACAATAATTTTTTTCAAAAAGTACTTAGGCAACTGCTAACATGATGAATAGAACAGTACCTCACATCCCAATACTAACGTTGAAAGTGAGTCGCCTAAATGCTCCACTGAAAAGATACACATTGGCAGAATGTATAAAAATCCACCAATCAGGTATCTGCTAGCTTCAAGAGACTAACCTAACACATAAGAACTCACATAAACTTAAAGTAAAAAAGTGAAAAAAGATATTCTATGCAAATGAAAACCAAAAGCGAGCAGGAGAAGCTATTCTTATATCAGATAAAACACACTTTAAAGCAAAAACAGTAAAAAAAAAAAAAAAAAAAAAAAAAAAGACAGAACAGAACAGAACATGATACAATGATAAAAGGATTCATCCAAAGGGAAAATATCACAATTTAAAATATATCCACCTAACACTAGAGCTCCAAAGTTTATAAAACAATTACTACTAGACCTAAGAAACGAGACAGTCAACAACACAATAATAGTGGGGGATTTCAATACTCCACTGGCAGCACTAGATAGGTCATCAAGACAGAAAGTCAACAAAGAAAAAACGGACATAAACTATACCCTATAACAAATGAACTTAACAGATATTTACAGAATATTCTACTCAACAACTGCAAGACATACATTTTTCACTTTTTCTTTCTCTTTTTTTAATTATACTTTAAGTTCTGGAATGTATGTGCAGAACATACAGGTTTGTTACATAGGTATACAATAAGTGGAAGTTGAACAATGAGAACACATGGACACAGGAAGGGGAACATTACAAACCGGGGCCTGTCAGAGGGTGGGGGCCTAGAGGAGGGATAGCATTAGAAAAAATACCTAATGTAGATACCATGGTGGTTTGCTGACCCATCAACACATCATCTACATTAGGTACTTCTCCTAATGCTATCCCTCCTCTAGGAGGGATATTATTATACCTTCACTGATTTAATTTCTGAAAAAAAGAAAGCAGGAGAAACATAAACAGGTAATAATGTATCTATACAAACACACACACACACACACCACAAACACACCTTAGAAGCATGTTCAAAGTGGCTCTGAATGTTATTATTTTACTTTATTTTTTAGTTGTATAATTTTTAAAATAATATTTTGACAGCAGAATATTAAGAAGAGATGTAAATAATCTAAAATTATTAAAGTTTAATGCTCCCAGTAAATTCTAAAAATTCTACATACATTAAAAACATTATCAGAAGTGTTTCAAAGAGGGCACTTTATTATGTAAATAGAGATCACTATAAATACATTTAAGCTACTGATGTAAACATCATGTGTGATTTTCCTCTTCTGAAAGTTGGGCATGGCAACAAATCTTATAGAATCTTTAAAAGAGAAACTCATTTTCACATTCTGATCCTCAAATGATTTGCAGTCCTGCTGGTTCAAACAGAGAAGAGTCAAGCAATCAAGTAGATTTATTTTTACATGAAGACTAGTTCATAGGTTTTTGAAATGCATACTGAAATAAAATGTATAGCAGGAAATAAAAATGTATAGCAAGATATGAATATTCCCTGCTTCACATTTCCTTCCACTAGCCATGACCATGAAAAGGACAATGTCCACCCATCCACTTAGGGTCATTGACCACTGTTAATAACAATGGAGAAATTTCGTCAACTATCACTTCTCCCAAGAGAACGAAGAAACATTGTAGAGAACTTTGTTTCACAACAATGTAATTTTTATACAATATTTGGAAAATATAATTTGGATCGATGTACAATAATGTATAAAAATTAGAATCTCTATACAAATGCATTTTAGCTTAAAAAAATCTGTAGTTGACTCATTTTCTACATTTAAATATTTCTTCATATTAAATAATTATGACTAATCATAAAATGAAGTATAAAAGCACAAAAGTAGATTTCAACTCAGATTATCAGTTAGTCTTTATCAATAAAATTCAAGTGAAGGTTAAAAAAATATAAAAAGGTAAAAAAATTAGGTAGAAGTATATGATTATATTGAATTTTATGTTTACTAAGATTAAAGAAACATGAAAATATTTATTACAAACTGGTCAATTAACCAAATAAATTTTCTGAGGAAACCTCTACATATCAAATTATAGATAAATAAAATGTTAATTTAAAAAGGTTTAAGATAGTCTTTTTTAGAAAATAAATATAACTTTAATTTCAACTTTAATTATATAAACTTGATTGACAAATGTGCTTTTATTTAGAAAAGAAAATAAACATCTACAACCCAAATCAAAAGTACTAAGAACAAACTAAAAAGGGAACCTAATTAATTTTACATAGCAAAGGTCAACAATTAATGGGATATCACTTCAGTCAAAATTAACCTAGGTGTATTTTCCTATTTTCATTCAATCTCTTTCAATCAAAGTACGGTCTTTTATTGAAAGTATTACATATGTATTGTATATTTTTTAAAATTTTAAACACAAAGACTATATTATTATACATGTACTCAAAATATAATAAAATATGTAAAATTATATGACGCACACTTATTTTTTAAACATGTAATTATATTACTGTTATTTTAAATTTTATTAATATTAATATAATATTTCATTTATAGATTGACAATATGTAATTCTTACAAAATGATGATGCAGTTACAAGTCAGTTTCTTTTTTCTTAACTTTTGGATTCTTCACAGTTATATCTGGGATGTCAGTGCTGTCATTTACACGACGTTTGTATATGAAAAATGCAATAGTAGTGAAGATGACAGTGCATAGTTTGCAAAGAAAACCTAAATTAAAAAAAAATGCAATGATCAGATATGTTCATTTATTTAGAACAAAAATGTAGGAAAAAAATGCTATTTACCAAGAAAGATAAGTATATTTCACCTATAAAGATATAAATTCCCCAACTGTAGAATGTAATTAATGCCATAATATTATATCAAGTTACTTAAAAAAGATTTTTAAATGTTTATGTTTTAGATTTCTTAGACATATTATGCCCCTCCCAAATGCAAGGTGTGTTATTACCTCATAGAATGTGTTAATTCTGAAGCACAAAATATAAATTCTGACTTTCAAAACTTAACTATCAATAGGAACTAGGGCTAAGTCATTTCATTCAGCTTTACTGTTTTTGAAATATTCATCATTTTTCAAATACAGTAAATATTATAGAAAATTAAATAATTATGTAGGGTTTTTTCATTTTCATGTTTCAAGTTGCAGTAAGTTAATACATTACAACATTACAAGCTTTACATAAAAATACTTGAATATTTGATGCAACTGAATCTGTTAATTCTTTTTTTTTCTTTTGAGACAGTCACTCTGTCACCCAGGCTGGAGTGCAGTGGTGTGATCTCGGTTTGCTGAAGCCCTGACCTTCCTGGCTCAAGCGATCTTCCTACTTTAGCCTCCTGAGTAACTGGGACTACAGCTAATTTTTGTAGTTTTTGTAGAGACATGGTTTCGCCATGTTGTCCAGGCTGCTCTCTCGAACTCCTGGCCACAAGCAGTCTGCCTGCTTTCATGTCCCAAAGTGCTGGGATTACAGACATGAGCCACCACCATGCCTGGCCTTTTTTTGTTTGTTTGTTTATCCCGAAACAAGGCCTCCGTCTATTTCTCAGGCAGGGGTGCTGCTAGCATAGCTCACTGCAACTGAAGTGCTGGGCTCAAGTGATTCTCTGGCCTCAGCCTCCTGAGTAGCTGGGACGACAGGTGGTGACACCACACCTGAATTTTTTTATGTTGGGAATTGTGCTAGAAACTTTTTTTTTCCTTTTTAAAATTATTATTATTATACTTTAAGTTCTGGGGTGCATGTGCAGAATGTTCAGGTTTGTTATACATGCCATGGTGGTTTGCTGCATCCATCCCCCACCATATACATTAGATATTTCTCCTAATGCTATCCCTCCCCTAGCCTCCCACCCCTGACAGGCCCCAGTGTGTGATGTTCCCCTCCCTGTGTCCATGTGTTCTCATTGTTCAACACCCACTTATGTGTGAGAACATGCGGTATTTGGGTTTCTGTTCCTGTATAAGTTTGCTGAGAATGACGGTTTCTAGCTTTATCCATGTCCCTGCAAAGGACATGAACTGATTCTTTTTTTATGGCTGCATAGTATTCCAGGTGTATATGTGCCACATTTTCTTTATCCAGTCTATCATTGATGGGCATTTGGGTTGGTTCCATGTCTGCAATTGCGAACAGTGCTGCAATAAACATATGTGTGCATGTGTCTTTATAATAGAATGATTTGTAATCCTTTGGGTATGTATCCAGTAGTGGGATTGCTGGGCCAAATGGTATTTCTAGTCCTAGATCCTTGAGAAATCACCACATTGTCTTCCACAGGGGTTGAACTAATTTACACTCCCACCAACAGTGTAAAAGTGTTCTTATTTCTCTACATCCTTTCTAGCATCTGTTGTCTCCTGATTTTTTAATGATCACTATTCTAACTGGCATGAGATGGTATCTCAATGTGGTTTTGATTTCTGTTTATCTAATGACCAGTGATGATGAGCTTTTTTTCATGTTTGTTGGCTGCATAAATGTCTTCTTTTGAGAAGCGTCTGTTCATATCTTTCACCCATTTTTTGATGGGGTTGTTTTTTCTTGTAAATTTGTTTAAGTTCTCTGTAGATTCTGGATATTAGCCCTTTGTCAGACGGGTAGATTGCAAAATTTTTTTCTGTTGGTTGCTGGTTCACTCTAACAATAGTTTCTTTTGCTGTGCAAAAGCTCTTTAATTAGATCTCATTTGTCTATTTTGGCTTTTATTGCCATTGCTTTTGGTGTTTTAGTCATGAAGTCCTTGCCCATGCGTATGTCCTGAATGGTATTGCCTAGGTTTTCTTCTAGAGGTTTTATGGTTTTAGGTCTTATTTTTAAATCTTTAATCCATCTGGAGTTCATTTTTGTGTAAGGTGTATGGAAGGGATCCAGTTTCAGCTTTCAGCATATGGCTAGCTAGGTTTCCCAAAACCATTTATTAAATAGGGAATCCTTTCCCCTTTGCTTGTTTTTGTCAGGTTTGTCAAACATCAGATGGTTGTAAATGTGTGATATGATTTTTGAGGCCTCTGTTCTGTTCCACGGGTCTGTATCTCTGTTTTGGTACCAGTACCATGCTGTTATTATTATTGTAGCCTTGTAGTATACCTTGAAGTCAGGTAGCATGATGCCTCTAGTCTTTTTTTTTTTTTTTTTTTTTTCTTTTTTGCTTAGGATTGTCTTAGCTATACAGGCTCTTTTTTGGTTTCATATGAAATTTAAGGTGTTTTTTTTCCGGTTCTGTGAAGTCAATGGTAGCTTGATGGGGATAGCATTGAATCTATAGATTACTTTGGGCAGTATGGCCATTTTCAGGATATTGATTCTTCCTAACCATAAGCATGGAATGTTTTTCCAACTGTTTGTGTCCTCTCTTATTTCCTTGAGCAGTGGTTTGTAGTTCTCCTTGAAGAGGTTCTTTACATCTCTGTTAGTTGTATTCCTGGGTATCTTATTCTCTTTGTAGCAATTGTGAATGGGAGTTCACTCATGATTTGGCTCTCTGTTTGTAGAAATGGGGTCTTGCTAGGTTGTTTGGGCTGGTCTTGAACTCCTGGCCTCAAATGATCACCTTGCCTTGGCCTTCCAAAGTGTAAAATATTTTACAGCCACAATATCAATTATCTGACATAATGATTTCAAGATAAAAAGGATACATTAATGATTCTATGCCATTTATAATGATGCAATAAAGTTTCAAACATTTTAAAGGGAAAGAATACTATTTTTAATGATGGTTGTATCTGACGTAGTTGTGACATTATACAATTGTAACATATAAGTAACACAGTAAATAATGATAGCATATCATTCTCTTGAGGGTACAGCTTGCAAAGAAAAATTGAGCAATTTTGAAAAACAAGCCAGTAATTCTTCCAAGAAAAAGGGAATTGTTGCAGTAGGTAAATAATCTGAAAATGATAGGAAAAGGTAGATTAAAATCTTCTGTTTAAAGACTTGATGAGCAGATAAAGAAATGAGAAACAGATAGATTAATATCCAAGGCAGGGCAGAACTTAAATGGAGGTGATCCAAATCCTACAAAAGCTTTTTCTTTGTGGTTATTTTCTATATTGGATGGGGGCAAGGGGGTAAGATAAAAACCTTTACTCTGGCAAAAGATGCTGCTGAAGAACAAAGTTTTATTTGGCCTAACTGGGCTGAAGTGACAAAGTTGAAGACAGTGAATGTTTCAAACAAATGGCAAGACATATGTTGGATATCAAAAGTCAACAGAGTCAGAACACTCAAAGATATGTAGCCTCCTTGTGAATCACAGGCAGGGCTACAAATTTTGCCATCGTCCACATTTAAAGCATTTCTGAAGACAAAGTTCTAATCATTTACCCCTTGGAAATTTTGAAGCCAAACTAAAGCTGCAGACTAGCCAAGAACGAGTTGAGTTGGAAATTTAATTAACTTACCCTCCACTTAGGTAGACTAACAGAAGAAGGAAAATGTCCCTTTCTGAAGGTAAATATTTATTACTCTATTATACAAAAGGCCTGAAATGCAATCATACGTTGCAAGACATATGAAAAAGCAAGGAAAAACTATTTCCCATTAAAAGTGGAAGCAGTCAATAAAAGCATACTCAGAGAGGCTCTAGTAGTTGGTATTAACAGGAAGGAATTTAAAAATAATTATGGTGAAACATAAATGTATCTACTGGAAAAGGCAGACAGTGTGCATGAAGAAATGAGAAATTTTCAGTATAGAAACTGAAACTACAAAAATGAACTTTGTAAAATAACTAGAAATAAAAAAGAAGGAAAGAGAACAGAGCATCCAAGATACATGAAATAATATCAAGTGGTTGCACATATATTTAAATGGAGCCCCAGAAGGAGAGAGCAGGAAAAATGAGAAGATCAATATTTTGAATGGTGATGTCAGAATGCTTTTCAAAAATGTAGAAGACATCAACCCATGGATCCAAGAAGCTCAGCATACACAAAAGAGGGAAAAAAAGCAACGATACATAGAAAACCATACTTAGGCACATTGTAGTCAATTTAACAAGAGTCAAACAAAATCGAAGAGAAAATCTTGAAAAAAAATCCAAACGAAAAAGATATACTACATGTTGGAAAGCAACATTACAAATGACAGCTGACTTCTCACCAGAAACAATGTAGACCAGAAAGTGATGTAATGTGTTTAAAGTTCTGAGTTACAGGATTCTATATTAAGCAAAAATATCTTTCAAAAAGTAAACGCAGACAAAATACAGTCTCAATAAACAAAAAAGTAAAATAATTCATCTCCTGTATAAAAGAAATGCTAAAAATCATGTTTTTCAGGTACGTATATTAGATAGAATATTGCAGATCTGCAGAAAGGGCACATATTTAGATGAACCTAAAAGAATATATGTACACATACACCATATTAATATTAAAGACAATGTAGACTTTATGAAAAAAAGCACTAATGGAGGCGGCAAAATGGGCATTAAGTAATAATAAAAATAACAATTCATCAAAAAGACATAAAAATCCTATGTGCATGTGCCAAACAATAGGGCTTCAAAATATCTAAAGAACAAAATGGAAAAATTAAAAATAGAAATGGGTTATTAATGTAGTTGCAAATTTTAGTATCCCTCAAGTCACTAATAGAACACAGATACAAAATGTGTTAGTAAAGATATAATCTGAACATGATCTGAATAATACAAAGTGAGCTAACTGATATTATCAAAAGATAATACCAAAACTATGAAATATGCATTTCTAGGTGTACATGAATAATTCATGAGATAGAGCATCTGATAGGTCATAAGAGAGGTTTCAATGAATTTCAACTTCTGTGACCCATCAATTCCACTTTTGAGATTTTTCCAAGACTATGAAAATATTTGTATAAAAATGTGAGCTGGGCACAGTGGCTAGCACCTGTAATTCCAAAACATTGGGAGGCCAGGCAGGAGGATCACTTGAGACCAGGAGTTTAAGCTGAGCCTGGGCAACACAGTAAGACTTCCTCTGTATTAAAAGTAAACAAACTAGCCGGGCATGTGGCATGGGCCTGTAATTCTAGCTGCTCAGGAGGTTGAGGTGGGAGGATTCCTTGAGCACATGAGTTTGAGGTTACAATGAGCCATGATCTCCCACTCCAGCCTGGGTGACAGAGCAAGACATTGTCTCAAAAAAATATGCATAGAAGCAGTATTTGTACTAACCAAACACTGTAAACAATTCAAGTGTTGTTAATTAATGAGAACTGATAAACTGCAGCATATTCACAAAATGAAAATCGTACTCAGTAACTTCTATAAAGCACAAACTACTGCTGTAGAAAGAACATTAATGAATTTTCCTCGCATAAAATTAAGCAAGATAGACATGAAAAAGAGTACAGTCTTCTACATACGTAAATTTCTAGACCCAATACAACAAATATTTTTTAAAAATCCGTGCCAGGCACAGTGGCTCATGCCTGTAATCCCAGCACTTTGGGAGTCCAAGGCTGGAGGACTGCCTGAGCTCAGGAGTTCGAGACCAGCCTGGGCAACATGGTGAAACCCTTCCTCTACTAAAATACAAAAAAGTAGCAAGATGTGGTGGCATGTGCCTGTAGTCTCAGCTACTCAGGAGGCAGAGGCAGGAGAACTGTTTGAACCCAGGCGGTGGAGGTTGCAGTGAGCCCAGATTGTGCCACTGCACTCCAGCCTGGGCAACAGAGCAAGACACCAAAAAAAAAAAAAAAATCCGAAAGGACTCTGTCTGAAGAGGAGGGAAAGTGACCGAAAGGTGGTCATGGGAGAAATTTCCATATTTTGTTTTGGGTGTTGTTTCCACAAGGGTACTCAATTATCAAAAGCCATCAAATTGAACTTTTAAAATCTATGTTAATTGTACTAATTACACCTCAGGGTTTTTTTGTTGTTGTTGTTAAATAAAAAGAGTATTGTTTAATATATATATTTATTTAAACAGTCTCACTCTGTCACCCAGGCTGGAGTGCAGGGGTGCAGTCTCAGCTCACTGCAACCTCCACCTCCCAGAATCAAGTGATTCTCCTACCTCAGCTTCTCAAGTAGCTGGGACTAAAGTTGTGAGGCACCACACCCAGTTAATTTTTTTACATTTTTTTGTACAGACAGGATTTTGCCATGTTGCCCAGGCTGGTCGTAAACTCTTGAGCTCAAGCTATTTGCCTGCCTCAGGCATTTCAAAGTGCTAGGATTACAGGCATGAGCCACTACATCTGGCTAATTTTTGCATAATTTTTATACAGGCATGGTTTTGCCATACTGCCCAGACTGGTCTTAGACTCTTGATCTCAAACTCTCTGCCCACATTGGCCCTCCCCAGGTGCCGGGATTACAGGCATTAGCCACCAATGCCTAGCTGTTCGATATATTTTTTACAAACCAAACACAGTGTGTCCATCACTTGAATCATGAATGAAATATTGTCAGCACCCTAACAACCCTACTCATGATTCCTCAAGGTCACTAACTGATAAAAGTTAGTTTTGTTTGTTCTTGAATATATTTATATAGCAAGCCAAAATTATGTAAGTGGAATTATACAGTGCCTACATACTCATTTGTGTCTGTTTTTTTTCAGTCAACATGATGTTTGTGTGATTCATCTATATTTTATGTAGTTGTGTTCTTTACATTTTCACTGTTGTATAGAATTCCATTGTTCAATTTACCACAATTTATTATCCATTCTTTTGTTGATTTTTTGTTTGTTTGTCTGTGATTTTTTTGAGACGGAGTTTCCCTCTTGTTACCCAGGCTCAAGTGCAGTGGCGTGACCTCGGCTCACTGCAGCCTCTGCCTCCTGGGTTCAAGCGCTTCTCCTGCCTCAGCCTCCGGAGTAGCTGGGATTACAGGTATCCACGACCATGCCCAGATAATTTTTGTATTTTTAGTAGAGATAGGGTTTCACCATGTTAGCCAGGCTGGTCTTAAACTCCTAACCTCAGGCAATCCCCCAATCTCGACCTACCAAAGTGCTGGGATTACAGGTGTGAGGCACCGTCCTGGCTCATTCTATTATTTATTGGATATTTGATATCAACTTTTGTGAATAATTTTTTTCAAGTCTTCTGTCTACTTTTTTGTAAGGTTATCTATCCTTTATTTATTGATTTGTGGGAGTGCTTTATTTATTCTTGTCATTAGTTGTTTTTCATTTTGGTTCCCTGTATTCCAAATTATCTTTTACCTTAACATTTTTGGTAATAATTTATTAATTTTACTATAGTCTGATTTATTTTCTAGGTAGTGCTTCATGTGTCCTGTTTATGCTCTTCCTATTCCAAGGTCATGAAAATATTTTCTCATTTTTCTCTAAAGGTTTTATTGTTTTATCTTTCATATTTAGATATGTAATGCATCTGCAACTGATGTTTGTATAAGATGTGAGGTAGGAATCAAAACACATTTTATTATATATGCAGAAATAAAATGACCAATAACTTTCTTTTTAACCACTGCAGTGTCTCCTTCATCATAAATTAGTTGAGTGTGCATATATGGGTTTCTGAATTTTCTATTCCGTTCCATTAATCAATGTGTTGATGCTTGCACCAATACCACAGTGTATTCATTCTTGTAGCTTTATAATAGGTTTTTATATCTGTTTGAATATACTCCTCAATTTTGTTTCATCTTCAGTATTCTCATAGTAATTCTTACCCTTTAACTTTCCATATGAATTTTATTTTGTCAATTTCAAATCTTGGGATTTAGTTTGTGATCACATGCTTTAGATTATTTTAGGACAAATGGCATTTATTAATGTTCTTATCTGTGAACATTTTTTTCCATTTATTTAGATTTTTTTTTTTTTTGAGATGGACTTTTGCTCTTGTTTTCCCAAGCTGGAGTGCAATAGCATGATCTTGGCTCACTGTAAACTCTACCTCCTGGGTTCAAGCAATTCTCCTGCTTCAGCCTCCTGCATAGCTGGAATTACAGATGCTATAGGCGCCTCCATGCCCTATAGCGCCTGTAATTCCAGGCTAATTTTTTGCATTTTTAGTAGAAACAGGGCGTCACCATGTTAGCCAGGTTGGCCTTGAACTCCTGACCTCAGGTGATCCACCCACCTCGGCCTCCCAAAGTGCTGGGATTACAGGCATGAGCCACCATGCCCGGCCTATTTAGATTTTATTTGATTTCTCTCAAATTGATTTTGTAGTTGTACAGTGTAGATGTTTTGTACAACGTAAACACAGTTTTTATTGGTATTTGATTTTTTGGTGTTATTGAATTTATTATATTGTATTTAAATTTGTTGCATCTGGTCTTTGGAAACACAGTTGATTTTGTACAATGATTATATATTTAGCAAATTTGCTAAATTCATTTATTAATTCTAATACATTGTGTTCCCTTATATGGGTGCTAATTACAGGTCTTTTCCACTTTATTTAAAAATGTGTTGAGCCATACATTTATATATGCTCTTTCTTTTATATGAATATATTATATTTCAATAAAAATTCTACCCAAAACATGAACCATGTGAAGATACAGAATGTTTGCAAAAGGCCTGTCTACTCTACTGCAAATGAACTAGAGCTGATGGAATCCTTTATTTGAGGTAAAGGCACTGGATGAGTCATCCAAAGTAAAACTTAAGATTTGAAAAAAAAAGATCAGACAGATTTCCTTGCCAACAAAAAGAGCTCTTAAACTCCCAATGTATGAACATAGAATATTTCCATCTATTTGTGTCTCCTTTTCTTTCACCAATCACTTATGCTTTTCAACATAAAGATCTTTTACCTCAGTTAAATTTATTTCTGTGTATCTTTTTTTGACACTACTGTAAATGGGAATGTTTTGTTGATTTTTTTTAGATAGTTCTTGTTAGTTGTAGAACTACTACTGGTTTTTAAATGCTGATTTTATCCTGAAACCTTGCTGAAATTACTTGTAAGTTTTAGCAGTGTTTTGGTGGAGTTTCACGTATGTGTATGTGTGTGTGTGACATGTATATATGTGTGTATATATATGAGATCATATATGTGTATATATGAAAAGTCTACTGTATATATATGGTGTACATGCATACACATATATATACATATATGACACTCTATGGAAAACTATATATACATGTAGGTATATGTGTGTGTGTATATATATATAAAGTGTTTTCTATACATAAATCATGTCATTTGCAAAAACAAACTATTTTACTTCCTCCTTTGTAATTTTTTAGGATGCCGTGTTTCCTTTTTCTAGCCTAATTGATCTGTTTAGAACTCCCCATACATATTGAATAGAAGTGGAGAGAGAAGATAGACTCTCTGTCTTTTTCCTGATCATAAAGAGGAAGCTTTCTGCTTTTCACAACCATGATATTAGCTCTCAACAAGTAATATATTTTCTTTATTATGTAAAGATACGTTCCTCTATATCTATTTTTAAGGATTTTTTTAATCACAAAATGATGTTACATTTTGTCAAATACTTTTTCTTTACCTACTGAAATTATCATATTTTTATCCTTTATTTTGTTAATACGGCATATCACATTAACTGATTTGTATATGTTAAGCCATCCTTGCACCTCAGGAATAAATCCCTCTTGATCATAATATATGATCCTTTTAAATGTATTGTTGAATTCAGTTTGCTAGTATTTTCTTGAGGATTTTGGCATCTGTGTTCATCAGGGATATTGGCCCACATTTTAATTTTCTTGGAGTGTTTTCATCTTACTTTGGTATCAGCGTAATTTTGGTCTCATAAAATGGGTTTAGAAGTGTTTCTTCCTCTTCAGTTTTTTTCCTAAATTTTGAGAAAGGTTAGTATTATTTTTTTCTTTAAATATTTAGCAGAATTAACCAATGAAGTCATCAGCTCCTGGGCTTTCCTTTGTTGGGAGATTTTTGATTGCTAACTCAACTCCTAATTCATTATTGGTCTAATCAGATTTTCTACTTATTCATGATTGCCTTTGTGAAGCTTTATGTTTATAGGAATTTGTTCATATTATCTAGGTCATCCAATTTGATTTCTAATTTCTTATAATAGTCTCATGATCCTTTTTATTTATGTTGCATAAGTTGTAATTTATTTCCTTTTATTTATAATTTTATTTATTTGAGTCTTCTCTCTGTTTTTCTTTGTCTAGCTAATGGTTTGTCAGTTTCATTTATTTAGCAACAATCCAACTCTTAATTTTGTTGTTTTTTCCGATTATTTTTCTAATCTCTATTTCATTGACATTTTCTCTGATTTTTATTATTTCGTTTCTTCTGCTGACTTTGGGCATAGTTTGTTCTTTTCTTTCCCCTTGTTCCTTGAGGTGTAACATTAGATTCAACCAGTCTGTAATATTTGATTAGAGATTTTAACCTATTTACATTTAAAGTAATAATTGAGAGTTAAGGACTCACAACAGCCATTTTTTAATTGCTTTCTGACTGTTTTCTGACTCTTGTTTTCCTGTGTTCCATTCTTTTTTCCTTGCAGTCTTCCTTTGTGGTTTGAAGACTTTTTTGCAGTGGTATGCTTTTTAAAATCTTTTTAACTTTTTTATATTTTAAGCATGTACACCTTATTTTTTACAATGTCTGCTTACCATAGGGCTTACAAAAAATATCTTATAGGTATAACTGTTTTATGCTGATAACCACTTAACTTCCATTGCATATGAAAACTCTACTTCTTTTCATCCCACATTTACTTAACATATTACTGTAGCTATAATTATTTTTAATATCTTTATTGAGTTTTATAGGACAGTTAAAAATGATTTAATCACCACCATTATAGTATTAGAGTATTCAAAATTTAACTATATATTTGGTCATGTATTTACATTTACTACTGAGTTTTATACTCTTACATGTTTTCATGTGGTCAGTTAGCAACCTTTTAATTCAACCTTAAGAACTCCATTTAGCAATTCTCTTTTTTATTAAACAAACAAAAAAAAGCAGATATTTATTGAAAATGAAAATACACTCCACAGGGGTGAGCAGGCCTGAGCATCTAGCATTTCTTGTAAGTCAGGTCTAGTGGTGATGAAATCCCTCCGTTTTTATTGTTCTGGGAAATCCTTCTCCTTTATTTCTGATGGATGGACTTCTCAGGTGTAGTATTCCTGTCTGGCAGTTTCTTTCTTTCAGCACATTAAATATATCATTCTACTGTCTCTTGGCCTGCAAAATTTCTGCTTATAGTTTTATAGAGTTTCCCTTATATGTGATGAATTGCTTTTCTCTTACTGCTTTCAAAATTCTCTTCATGTCTTTGACTTTCAAGAATTTGATTATAATGTCTCATTGAAGAGTTCCTTACATCTTATCTATTTGGTGTTCCTTGTGCTTCATGGATCTCGATATTCACTTCCCTCTCCAAATTTGGGAAGTTTTCTGTCATTTCTTTAAATAGGCTTTCCACCACTTTCTCTGTTCCTTCTGGGACTCTCATAATTTATAGATTGGTTTGCTTCATGGTGTTCCACAATTCCAATAGGCTTCCCTTCATGTGTACATCATTTACTCCTCTGACTTGGTCATTTTGAATGCCCTGCCTTCAAACTCATTGATTCTTTCTTCTGCTTGATCTACTTTGCTGAAGTTCTCTATGAAATTTTTCAATTCAGTTATTGTGTTATTTAGTTCTAGAATTTATTTCTTGTTATGGCTTGTATCTACTGTATTTCTTATTTTGTTTGTGTATTATTTTTCTGATTTTGTTTACTTGTCTGTGTACTCTTGTAGCTTACTGAACTTCAAGATGACTGATTTGAATTGTGTGTCAGGCAGTTCATAAGTCTCCATGTTTCTCCTGCTTTTGTTTTATTTTTATTTTATTTCTTTTCTTTTTTTTTTGAGTGGCATCTGACTATGTTGCCTAGGTTGGTCTTGAATTCCTGGGCTCAAATGATCCTCCTGCCTCAGCCTTTTGCCAAGCCTCTCAAGTAGCTGGAATTACAGATACACAGCACCACACCTGGTGAGTCTCCATTCTTTAGAGTCAGTTACTGATGCTTTATTTTGTTCCTTTGGTGGTATCATGTTTTCCTGATTATTTGTAATCCTGTGCCCATGCATTGGAGTCTGCACTTTGGAAGAAGTAGGCAGTTATTCCAGTCTTTACATACTTGACTGACCCACTGCCTGGGTCAGCAGATGGGCTGGCCTGATGCATAGGTCTAGGGGAGCTGACCTAAAGCCTGGATCCACTGTGATGGGCTTGGATCCTGTGTTCACCTTGGCTAGCCTGGTGCCAAGGTCCACTGAGATGGACATTTGACTGAGCCCATGAGGGCAGTCCTGGACCCTGAGTTTGTGGGGGCCAACCTCAAGCCTAGGTTCATGGGGGTTGAGATGGTGCTGGGGCAGGCCTTGAGTACCATTGGGGTGGGCCTTTTTTCTGCATCTGCAGAGGTGGTTCTAAAGCCTGGGTCTCCAGGGGACAGGACAGCATCAAGGTCTACTGGAGTGAGCCTGGACCCTATATCCATTGGAGTCTAGGGCAAGGGGATCACTCTGGATCCTGGGAACACAGGGGACACGCCTGGAACCTGTATCTGCTAGGGCTGGCCTGGAAGTTGGGTCTGTGAATATCAGCCTGGTACCTCAGACTACAAGTACCCAGCTCCATGCCTAAGGCTACAAATACTGGCCTGAAGCTAAGGTTTTTGGGAGCCAGTCTTATGCAATGCAGACTGGGGGCATAGTCTGTGGGTGCCAACCTGAAGTGTAGGTCTGTGGGAGACAGCCTGTAGTTGAGGCAGGCCTGGAGACTCCTCCACAGGTCTCTGCCTAGAGCCTGGTGGTAAGGGGGTCAGCCTAGAGCTGTATTTTACTGAGGCAAACTTGGTTTCTAGTCAATGGCAAAGTAAGATTCTTGCTTAGAGTTCATTCCTTCACATGGAGCGTATTTCTCTACACTATTCTGCCAGACTTGGAGGAAGGGTGATGTAGGTCATGCATAACTATACTTCCTACCCTCCTCAATGTGTCTTTTCTTATTTCTCTGCTACATCCAGTGCTCTATTCCCTCAATGTAATTTCTGTAGCTCTTCAGAAGGTTTGTTCACATATGGATGGTCAAATAAACGTTTCTGTGAGGAAATAAGTGCTGAAAATTCCTATTCCTCAGTCTTGCTAATGTCTTCCAATCCCTGGAATTCTAAATTCAGGGCCTCAGAATGTATATTTTTAATAAGAACACCAAGTGATTCTGAGTCATGTAACCAATTAAATACATTTAAAAATATACTGGCTTACACTAAATTCCCACACATGCATAGTATTGCAGTTTTTTTATCTTTGCATAGATTTTCTATCTGACCATAATTATTTATGTTCTTTATTATTCCTATCTCCTTTCAACAGCGCTTTACTGGAATCTCTTCTAGTTCACCAACTTTGTCAAGTACCTTCTGTGAAAACAGATAACCATGATTCAATTATATTTAAAATAAAAATTTAAAGTTTCTGCAAAGCTTTAAGACTTCCTTAAGAACAATTCCTATTTTTGTTGAATTACTTCCAACAAGTTAATTTTGACTTCTCAAATGTCATGTTACTCTTTGATTTTTTAAAATTTTACTTAGTTTTCAGTGTAGGTCAAGCTTGCTGAATAATTGACTTATGAATTAGAAGGCATTGCTCTATACTTTTTTCAAATAGATATTTGTTATTCTTAAATATTAGAGTCTATCTTTTTTTTTGAATTATTGAATCTACTCTGTGAAACCACAAAACATATAAACACTTTAAAGTATTTGTAATACAAAACACATTTATACAATACAATCATTTAATGTTCACTCTGATTAAGACTGCAGAAGTTATGCATTACAATATCCTCACTTAGATGAATAAATTATGATTCAGGAAGATTTGATAAGTTTTCTTAAGTAATACAAACATGTCTAGACTTTCCCCAACACTTTGACCATATCTCATACCACCATGGCATCTTGATTCCCTATATCTCATGTATTCAGCAAATACTGAATGATTACTGTGTTCTAGGCACTGCTGTATCATCGAACAAAAGAGAAAATATGAAGTGTAGGTTTAGCTGAAATAAGAGTAGCATGGTGTTCTCTGATGGTGCAAAAATTTTGTTCAAAGTTATCCAATCTTTTACTGTGGAGGTAGAAAGAGTTACAATGTCAAGAGATTTGTTTGTATATGGCCAAAATTATTTCCCAAAACTAAAATTCTGCTAATTATCATTCTTTATTTGGGAACTATGATGTATTTAATGCACTGACTCAAATACATGCATTCTATGGCACTTAGTTTCTAAAATATTTACTATAACTAGATAATGCTCCTTTTATTTTTATTTTTTTTTATTTTTTGTTTTTGAGAGAGTCTTACTCTGTCATTCAGGCTGGCATAAGAATGACTCACTGTAGCCTCGACCTCGCAAGCTCAAGAGAGCCTCTCACCTCTGCATAGCATGTAACAATATGCTCGGCTATTTTTTTTTTATTTTTTTAAATTTTATTTGTAGAGATGTGGTCTCTGTTGTGCAGGCTAAGTCTCCTTTACTCATCAAAGTACTTATTTCATTCATGGTTTATTATAATTCTACCTTACTATAAACAACCATAAGTCTTAAAAATAATTTTATTTCTCTACATTTCCTTAATAAGTATCACTTACATATTCCTACCAATAGGTAAGCCATTTTTGTCTGGTTATATATCCAACATTGTCCTCTGTGTCCACATTTACTAGTGTCTCGAAAAATGCAAGAAGTTTCTCCTGATGTTTTAAAGAGTAATGGTCCAGGAATAGTACCTATGAGAAATGCAATGATTAAAATTCTTTATGAAAACACTATAGGTCAGGATCAAAATTATTTTCTCTTAAACATGTAATGCACACACATATAATATATATGAATGATGAATCATCATTCAAAACATATCACTCAAATTATCTAAAATGTATTTATAGATAGGATTGTTAATCACTGGAAACAACGTGAGTTTTCAGAAAAAAATCCATATCCCTGTAGGTGTGAAACAATTAGTAGTTTTGCAACTGTCTAGAATGCTGTACATGTTGTTATTTAGATAACATTTCAATTTTTTTTTTAATTTTGTGTGAAAAACTTAGGAGAAAGTACTTAAAACAGAGTTACCAAATACTGATTTTGTGAAGTTAGTATGTCATCAAAGATCTCTAACTGTGAAATTTTCAACTACTAAAAAAATGGGTTTGCAAATGTATATCTGTTGTTTATGAATACATTGAGAAAAATAACTGAAAATGCAAATACACTGGTGCGTTGATAGTAGCCCCAGATTTAGATGACCTCAAATCCAGAGGACCAGCTGTGCTGCCTGAGGGAAACCTCTGCATAGTCTCAGACAAAATCTCCACAGCAATAATGTTACTTTCAGCCAACAGTGAGTGAAAAGTCACACACACACACACACACACACACACACACACAGAGTTGCCCCCAAACACACCAGATTCAAATGATCAGAACTAAAATCTCTGACGATGGATCATCTTAAGCAAATATCAGGACCTTCTTGCCTAAACAACTCTTGATTCTTGCCAGTCCCCATTATCTAGATTCATTCCTTTTGGTGAGTGATAGCACTCTCTTTTTTATAATTGCTCAAGGTTTAAAAAAAATAGACTACTATTCATTTTTTCTATTTTTTACCATCTTTTCCCAATCCATCATACATCCTTGTAACACTAATTCCAAAGATATTTTGGATATACTGTTTTCTCTCTATCTCTACTACAAACCCTAGAATCCACTTTAATTCTTTTTTTTTCTTTTGACACAAAGTCTTGCTCTGTTGCCCAGGCTGGAGTGCGGTGGTATGATCTCTGCTCACTGAACCTCTGTCTACAGGTTCAAGAAATTCTCGTGCCTCAGCCTCCCAAGTGGCTAGGATTATAGATGCCTGCCACCATGCCCAGCTAATTTTTCCATTTTTAGCAGAGATGGGGTTTTACCATGTTGGCCAGGCTGGTCTCAAACTCCTGACCTCAGGTGATCCACCAGCCTCAGCCGCCCAAAGTGCTGGGGTTACAAGAGTGAGCCACCACACCCGGCCTAATATAATTCTTAGACTTCAGCAAAAGTCTTCCATTTCTTTTCCTCCACATTTATTTTCTATATTTTTTCCTCTATCAGCATAGTTACCTTTTACTTTTATATTTTTAAAATTATTATTATTATTATTGGAGACAGAGTCTTGTTATAGTGCCAAAGCTGGTCTCCAACTCCTGGTCTCAAGGAATCCTCCCTCCTCAGCATCCCAAAGTGTTGGGATTACAAATGTAAGCACTGTGCCTAGCCAGTGTTATCTTTTAAATATAAATCAAATAATATCTATCATCTGCTTAAAATTATCTGGTAGAAAAACCCTGAAATATCTATAGACAGTTTATGTCTACAATATTTAGTATCATCTTAATCTACTCTCTCCCATTCAAAAATACATCAGCCTCATTGGCTCCCTTTCTGATGTAGGAAACTTCCTGTGTACTGACTGTTTCCTATGCTACCTCTTCAATTACAAATCTCTGATCTAGTGAATCATTGTCTAAAACAAATATATTCTCTAATTTTTCCCAGTTAAAAAAGCTAATTTTAATCAAGCATGTAGATCTAGCTATAGAATGATGTCTCTGATCCCTATCAGAGCCACACTTAGAATTTTCCACATGTTTTTTTATTATATGTGTTTCAGTCTTCAATCCATGAACTTAGTCAATCAGAGGTTCTAAAATGGTTATAATGTGCATTCGAAATCTAGTTTTTGCTATTTAAGAAAGTCAAAGAAAACAGTACATTACCCCCCAACATTTATTTGTTCTTAGAAACAAATAAGTCTCTGAAAACATTAGATTCAGTGTCTTTGGGGATGAAAATTTTTAAAAACACTAGTCTAGGTAGTGACGTCCCAAACATGCAAGCAATGTAAAGTATTACAAGAGTTTTCTATGAGCTTACCAAACCACACGTCTGAGACGATTAATATATTTCAAATTAAATTTGTTGTCTCTTCTGATCAAATATAATATGCACATTTTATTTGATAATTTGATAATTAGGATGAGTTTTGCGTTAGGTATTTTCTCTTTACATTGTCTCCTAAATTCTGCAAAGCAGCTCCCCCTTTCACTTGCTTTGTGTCATTTACCATTACTTACTTGTAATACTAAATATACATGTAGACACATATGCAAATAAAAAAACCAATTTGATGTGATAAAAGATGGCCAAAAATACATACCAAATATTCTCAAAATCACATAGCTTATACCCAAGGCCAGAGAACGCAGTGTTTCAGGTACAATCCTAAAAGTAAATAGCAATGATATAGTCAGTACATCATTTTTATTAGCACTAAGAATGTATGCTATATTTTTTTTTTCTGGTGCATCAGTTGTACTAAGAATCTTGAGCCAGTTGACAGAGTTTAAGCTGGTCTGTTAAAGGACTACAACTTTCCCTTTCTCCATATCCTGGCCCCTTGCCAGCCAATTCCAAAGGTCCTTGATCTTCTGAAAGAGGAAGGTTTTTATGGCCCAAACCCTCTGCCCCTGCTCCCTTTCCTTTGCTGGAAAGACTTAGTACTAGATTTTATACTTATCTTTTTTCATTCTGTCATGTACACCCATTATTTTAGATTTTTTTTTTTCTTTTTTTGCCCCCGTGAAATTCACTCTCCACATTCTTCTACCTTGCTCTCTGCCCTGGGAGGCTGCGGTAAATGGACTACATCAATGGGCTCTCTTGTCTTCTGGCTACTGATTGGGACACTTTTGAGTGGGGGAGGAAAGTGAGGTCAAGATCTGTATTCCAAGGCTCCCTCCCGGCAGTTACTCAGGCTGATTGTGTCCGATGGGCGAAAGAGTCCTCCCTACAGGACACCTTTTGCCTTTCCAGCCTTTGTTTCCCTTCGGGCCTGGAGTGGAAGGATACCAGAGATAATGCACTATTTTTTGGAATTCCTTACACCTTACCTATATTTTAAATAGTCACTTTATTCAACCTTACTCAAATTGTTCTGATTTGAGAGTGCCACCTCTTTCATGTTTGACCTGTGACTACTACACTCACTATTTAAAAGCTAAAATAAATGAAAAATAACTTTTCCAAATATAAAGAATGAAGATTGCAGTATTTCCTACTGATCAAACCAAGTATTTATTTAAAACAGAAAAAAATGTACGACAGTACATATTAGGAGTTGGAAAATAAAAATACAACTAAAAATAATCCTTAAACATTTTAAGAAGTTAAAAAATATGAACTATATTATTAATGGGCATTTAAAATAAACTCAACGCTTACTCTTTGTTTCTTTGCCTTTAAACTTGGACAATAAACTGTATTATGACCAATATTTCTTCCAAAATAATCAATTTATAAAAATATAGCATATATACAGTATTTTGTAATATTTTGCAAAAAGTGAGACAATTCTACCCATATCAACCTAGTAAAAATATATTTCTTCCCCATATATTTACTATTAGAAAAATAAAAACAAATTAACCAATTCTCAAATAACTAAATTTTTAAATAAAAAATAATTTACACTTTTATTATGAGCAGATTCACTGTAAGAGAGTTAAAAAAGTGCCGTGTTTTCATATCACACTTTAGTATAGTTTTTGATATAAAGTGGAAATGTTGCCTAACTATAATTCAGTGTTCTCCTTTATTTAGCATAAGTAGTTTTCTTATATGTCATATGATATTGGAGCTATCTGAAGCACATATATAGCTGACCATTATTCATAAGGAAGCAGTATTTATATATCTTCAATTTGACTGCAACCTTCTTTCTAACTAATATAGAAAACAAGATGAAAGATTAATAATTTCCAGGATTTTCCAAAATTAGTTAAGTGAATAGCACAAAAATAACTAAGAGATATGTATGCAAAATTAAGATTTTAATGAAAAACTATAGTGCTTTAACAAAAAAGTAGCATTAAAAATTTTAATTTAATCTATAAAAGAATTGTTTAAGAATTTCATGAATTAAAAAAAAAATTGTCGATACTCTCCCAAAATGTAAAAGGAAGCTTTCATCGTCTTTTATATGGCCTCTAAATTTATATTTTTAGTCCATATCTTTCTTATGAACATGGGTTCTAAATGTAAGTTGCTGTCTTGTACTAAATCTGTTCTTCCCTTAGAACTCCGTTTAAAAAAAATAATAAAAATAAAATGGAATCTTCATTTACACACTTCTCAAGCCCAAATCTTGTAAAAAGCCATTTTTGAAAAGATCTTTTTTTCTCATTCACCACAGCTAATCAGTAGATCTGATACTGCCATTAAATTTTTTTTCATATCTCCCTTTTGATTTTCATTATCTCTAATACCACTGCCCAATTTCAAGCCTATAGCTTCATGAAATAAATGAAACAATTTATCTTTCAACAGCCATCCTTATCCCTTCCATACATTCTCCATATAAGAACTAAAGTGATTTTTTAAGATGAAATTCTGATTATTCTACTGCCTCACACTAGGATCCTTCAATGTCTTCCCATTATTCTTAGAATTTAATCTTGAATTGCAAAGAAAATTTGAAATGGTCAGCCTGATTTAATCGTGTTATTTCCTGCCACCTCCAAACTTTTGCCCCATCATCCTCCTTGCTTACTACATTCTATAATACAACACTCTTATAAAGCTACTTCTCCCACCAGACATTTTGCATCTGTTTTTCCCACTGTGTGAAGTATTTATCTCTCATCCTTCAGGGTTTGGTTCAAATGTAATTTCTTCAGGAATACCCTCCCTGAATCCCCAGAATAAATTGACTATCACGTAATTTTCTCATTGTGTTTTTCTACATTTTGTTTGGAGTATATTTTGATATTACAATTAAATATTTATTAGTGAAACTACAGTTTTTTTCTTCTGTCTACCTTGTTACAGCTAACATTCATCAGAGGAGCAGAGACCTGGTCGTTTGTGTTCCTCTTTTATTCCACATTTTTCCTTAAAGTGTTCATCCACTCTCTTGTTTGAATCCACAGTGACTACCACAATTAAGGGACATAAATATATTAAAATTATGAGAACGAAGGGAAAACATTGAACTAGATTTTTAAGGAGCCTCTCAATGGAAAAATACAGATAAATCATGATTCTTTTCTGTTTATACTGAAGCCCTTCTCTGCTTCAGATTTCAGCAAATTTCTCAAGAGGAAAAATTATTTTATCATTCTTAGCCCCATGTGATCACTGTAAACCCTGCCAGTTTGCTTGTCTTCCAGTTGTGACCCCCAGCCTGGGCCTAGTCCAGATTGCCAGCATCTAGCCTACATCAAGAATTTGGCAAGTACCTCACGGGCGGCTTTAGATGCCCAGTTCACCTCTGAAAGCTTCTGCTGTCTCTGGAAGTTTGATCCCTTTAGTCCATTGCTTCTTTTTGACCTTAAATATATGACTTTTATCATTAAAACCAGCCTTTCCAGTTGTCCTCTATATGAGCATTGACCTGTTGCAAATCACTGAAAGCTATCTCATTTCCATGGCTTTAATGATCACTTATTTGACAATAATTTCATATTTAATGTCTTTAGCTTTGACTTTTATTAAACTTTTAAAGATTGAACTTTGTTGATTTTGTAATATTATTACATGCTTTGGAAAGCAAAACAATGTAAAGAAGAGACACTGGAGAAATTTGCTTGCTTATACTCCTATCCTCTGTTTATCTGCAAATAGGTAAAGTTCTTTCTGTAAGGTTATCTATATCATATTACACATAATATATTACATGTAGTATAATATCATACAGATAATGTAATATAGATAATAAAAATCTGAGAAAAAGCTAAGTGCAAAGGAACAGGCTGGTTGAAAAAATGATTGCACTTCTGAGCAATGCAATATTATGCAACTGTAAAAAATAGAGAGGGTCTTTATGTTTATATAAAGAGATATTAAGAATACATTGTTACATTAAAAAATCAAAATAGAGAATGGTGAATATAGTATGCTACCTCCTGTGTTGAAAGGATGGAATATAGAGATGTATATTTATAGTTATTTGTATATGTATAAATAAACACTGAAAGTATAAAAGAAAGTAATTTAATTGTTACCTTTAGGAGATGGGTAGAAATGGAAATAATTTTGGGAAAAAAAATATGTCACACAGAGCCATTTTTCAACAGTCCATCTTTGCTGTACTTGTTTAAGATTAAAATTCCCACATGAGTTGAGGTTTCTTTATTTCCTTTTTTTAAAATTATATTTTAAGTTCTGGAGTACATGTGCAGAACTTGCAGGTTTGTTACCCAGGTATACACGTGCCATGATTGTTGGCTGCATCTATCATCCTGTCACCTACATTAGGTATTTCTCCTAATGCGATCCCTCCTCTAGCCTCCCACCCACTGCTATCTCTCCCCTAGCCCCCCCCACCCCCCAACAGGCCCTGGTGTGTGATGTTTTCCTTCCTGTGTCCATGTGTTCTCATTGTTCAACACCCATTTATGTGTGAGAACATGTGGTTTTGATTTTCTGTTCTTGTGTCAGTTTGCTAAGAATGATGGTTTCCAGTTTCATCTATGTCCCTGCAAATGACATGAACTCAACCTTTTTTACAGCTGCTCAGTATTCCATGGTGTATATGTGCCACATTTTCTTTATCCAGTCTATCATTGATGGGCATTTGGTTTGGTTCCAAGTTTTGCTATTGTAAACAGTGCCACAATAAACATGCTGTCTTTATAATAGAACAATATATAATTCTTTGGATATATACCCAGTAATGGGATTGGTGGGTCAAATGGTATTTCTATTTCTAGATCCTTGTGGAATCACCACACTATCTTCCACAATGGTTGAACTAATTTACACTTCCACTAACAGTGTAAAAGCATTCCTATTTCTCCACATCCACTCCAGCATCTGTTGTCTCCTGATTTTTAATGATAGTCATTCTAACTGGAGTGAGATGGTATCTCAATGTGGTTTTAATTTTCATTTCTGTAATGACCAGTGATGATGAGCTTTTTTTCATGTCTGTTGGCTGCATAAATGTTTTCTTTCGAAAAGTGTCTGTTCATATCCTTTGCCCACTTTTTGATGTAGTTAGTTTTGTTTTGTTTTGTTTGTTCATTTTTCTTGTAAAGTTGTTTAAGTTCTCTGTAGATGCTGGATAATAGTCTTTTGTCAGATGGGTAGATTGCAAAAATTTTTTCCAATTCTGTTGGTTACTGGTTCACTCTAATGATAGTTCCTTTTGCTGTGCAGAAGCTCTTTAGTTCGATTAGATCCCATTTGTCTATTTTGCCTTTTATTGCCATTGCTTTTGGTGTTTTAATCATGAAGTCCTTGCCTATGCCTATGTCCTGAATGGTATTGCCTAGGTTTTCTTCTAGAGTTTTAATGGTGTTAGGTCTTCTGTTTAAATTGTTAATCCATCTTATTGAACATCCTTAAAGAAAAGAATTTTCAACCCAGAATTTTATATTCAGCAAACTAAGCTTCATAAGCGAGGGAGAAATAAAATCCTTTATGGACAAGCAAATGCTGAGAGATTTTGTCATCACCAGGCCTGCCTTACAAGGGCTCCTGCAGGAAACACTAAACGTGGAAAGGAACAATTACTACCAGCCACTGCAAAAATATACCAAATTGTAAAGACCGTCGACACTATGAAGAAAATGCATCAACAAATGGGCAAAACTACTAGCTAGCATCAAAATGGCAGGATCAAATTCACACATAACAATATTAACCTTAAATGTAAATGGCCTAAATGCCCCAATCAAAAGACACAGACTGACAAATTGAATAAAGAGTCAAGACCCATCAGTGTGCTATATTCAGGAGACCTATTTCATGTGAAAAAGACACATGTAGGCTCAAAATAAAGGGATAGAGGGAGATTTACCAAGTAAATGGAGAGAAAAAAAAAAAAAGCAGGGGTTTCAATCCTAGTCTCTGATAAAACAGACTTTAAACCAACAAAGATCAAAAGAGACAAGGGCATTACGTAACAGTAAAGAGATCAATGCAACAAGAAGAGCTAACTTTATTAAATATATATGCACCCAATACAGGAAGACCTAGATTCATAAAGTAAGTTCTTTATGACCTACAAAGAGACTTTGACTCCCATACAATAATAGTGGGAGACTTTAACACTCCACTGTCAATATTAGATGGATCAATGAGACAGAAAATTAACAATGATATCCAGGACTTCAACTCAGATCTGGACCAAGTGGACCTAATAGACATCTGCAGAACTGTCCACCCCAAATCCACAGAATATACATTCTTCTCAGAACCACATCAAGATTATTCTAAAATTGAGCACATAACTGGAAGTAAAACACTCCTCAGCAAATGCAAAGGAAAATCATAATGGTCTCTCAGACCACAGCGCAGTCAAATGAGAACTCAGGATTAAGAAACTCACTCAAAACTGCACAACTACATGGAAACTGAACAACCTGCTCCTGAGTGACTACTGGATAAATAATGAAATGAAGGCAGAAATAAAGATGTTCTTTGATACCAATGAGAACGAAGACACAGTTTACCAGAATCACTGGGACACATTTAAAGCAGTGTCTAGAGGAAAATTTATAGCACTAAATCCCCACAAAAGAAACAAGGCAAGATCTAAAATTGACACCCTAACATCACAATTAAAATAATTAGAAGAGTTAAGATCAAACAAATTCAAAAGCTAGCAGAAGACAAGAAATAACTAAGATTAGGGCAGAACTGAAGGAGATAGAGACACACACACACAAAAAAACCCTTCAAAAAAAATCAATGAATCTTGGAGCTTATTTTTTGAAAAGATCAATAAAATAGATAAACTACTAGCCAGACTAATAAAGAGTTGGGGTTTATTTCTATACTCACTGTTTGTTTATAAGTCACTACTATTTTTTTTTAGTTATTGAGATTTTTATGATGCCTTTTAGCTTATGATGGTAGGCATCAATTATTGTGCTTTTCTGTTTTAGATTCCCAAGCTACTCTTGTTTGTTATTTTTCCATAAGAACTTTAGAATCAGGTTATATAGTTCCACAATTCTACTGGTATTTTCATTATCATGTTAAAATAATAAATTAAGGAGAATTGATACACTTGTGGTGCTGGCTTTCCTATTCAATAACACAAGACACATCTTTCCTGTTTGTTCATGTCAGACTGCTTTTGTGTGATATTTGAGTGTGTGTATATATACATGTGTGTGTGTTTGGTTGTTTACTTTTTTAAAATATTATCTCTACACAGGAAACTGTAAAAATAGTACAAAGTATGCTGTGTATCTTCTCCCAACTTCTCCCAATAGTGACATCTTGTATACATGTAACTCAATACACATCTTCTGGCTGGTTGGGACCCTGTAGGGTCCTGAGGCAGTACTGGGTAACCCATGTACAGAGGGCTGGGTGTACTAGCTCAGGTCTCTCCTTTTCCTCTTACAGAGCCATGAATGCTTCACTCTCATGACCTCATCTAATCGTAATTACCTCCCAAAAGTTCCACCTCTCAAATAGAATAGTCAGATTGCCCACTTTCTTAATACTATTACAATGGGGATTAAGTTTCAACCTGAATTTCAGAGAGGATAAACACTTAAGCCATGCTAATCATTTAAGATAAGATTTCTTGAGTTCTTCCATATCAAAACTCTTTATACTAGTAGAATCTTTTGTTGATGTTGAAATAATTAGCTTAAATTTTATTTCCTCGTAAATTGTTTCTCCACAGTCTTCTAATGATGAATACAGCAATTCCAAAAACTGACTCCAAACATTTTTTGCTTTTCCTATTCTTAGACTACAAGAAGTTTACTTTTTTTAATCTTTAAATCAACTAATTTTTCTTTGACATATCACAGTACTGATTGTTCTGGATCAATTTCCCTAGACACTTAGTGTGCTATTTCAATATGGACATTCAAATCTTATATTATTTTAGTATTTATTCAGTATTTTTATTATTTCAGCATTTATTATATATATATACATCATTATTTCATAAAGTTTAAATAAATTCAAGATTGAAATATATATTGTTTGATTGTTTAGGTGTTCTTTTTTAGGAATTCCCCTTATATGTATCCTCAATCTTTTTTTCCTATTGTTTATATTTGCCACTTTAATACTTTATTTCTTTATTTTTATTTTATAGTCTCAAGATTTTTTTCTCTCTTTTTTTAATGCCCCTTACTTGATTTCTAGGTTGTCTTTTATTCATTTTGTGATTTATAATTTAGGTTTTATTTCTGAAATTTTTTCTCTTTCATTTACTTTCTGAGTTCTGTCCGTTCTCATTTCAAGCCTCCTCCATCTAGTTCTTTTCTTCTGTTCTGTGGCCGTGATTGTTTCATTTTTAAAGTTTAAATTCACATGAACTTACATTTATATTTTTATCTGATTCATGCTTTTTTTGGTGAGTTTTCATTGTCTATAGTAAAGTAGTATTTGATAATTTTCATTTCATTCATATCAGTTATTTGTAATTTTGTACATAGGCAGAATCTTTTCCTTTTCTACTTACTCAGATTTGAATGAGATATATTTTCTTAAACTAAAGGAAGGTTCCAGGGGTGGAGCATGGGCCAAGCTTTGAACCTCCAGGTTATTTCTTCTATTGATCTAGTAGAGTTAAATAAGACTTCCATGTGTAGTAACACTTCCTCTGCCTCTCCAAATTTGTCCTAGTTCAAAGAGCTTTTACTGACAGCCCAGGGTTTCTAAAATCTCTTCACATTTCTTACTTTCAGAGGTTGTATGCATTCATTTGCAGAAAGTATATTTCCCGGCTGTTTTAAGGTCTACCATGTCTGGACCTCCTGGGAAATTTTCAAGCCTTTTTCTCATTCTTTCCTGAGAGATTCTTCCTTGACTGACCCATTATCAAGACCAAACCCTCTCCTTCTGAAATATATGTTGGAGATATCTGTGATCTGTCAGCCCTCAGGTCCTGTCTTTATTTTCTGTTCCTCATAACATGTTTCTGAATCTATAAGCTGGTTTCCAGTCCTGCTTAAATTTTGGCAACATGTATATGCAATTTCAACTTTGTCATTTTTTTTGGTCTATGTCATAATTGTACTGAAACTATAATGTATGTGTGTTTTATTCTCTTTGTCTAGTTATCAAGAGAACTAAACTTCTAGAATACTACTTTTATCTCTCTCATCTCACTGCTGGAAACACTGTTTGGATGTTTCACATGAACATTAATAAATGTTCAATATTGTATTGATCATCTTCAGTCTGAGCTTTCTTTTCTCCTTGTACTTCCTATTTTAGTTAATGGACTTATCATTCATTCAGTTCCAAACTACAAGTCTGGATATAATCCTAGATTTCTCCATATTTTATACCAGGCATATCAAATTAATAAGCCTTACCCTTTTATTTATTTATTTATTGAAGTCTCACTCTATCACCCAGGCTGGAGTGCAATGGCGTGATCTTGGCTCATTGCAGCCTCTGCCCCAGGTTCAAGTGATTCTCCTGCCTCAGCCTTCCGAGTAGCTGCGATTACAGGCCCTCACCACCATACCTGGCTAATTTTTGTATTTTTAGTAGAGACAGGGTTTCACATTTTGGCCAGGATGGTCTCGGAACTCCTGACCTCAAATGATCCATCCACAACAGCCTTCCAAAGTGCTGGGATTACAGGCGTGAGCCACTGCACCTGTCCACCACTACTAAATTCTAAGAGTGCCTTCCTTTCTCTCCAGGTTTTCCCCTCAGCTCCATCTTTCACAATATTTTCAAAACATTCTATCTAAAATGCCATCTGATCACTTTTGCTCCTAAGGTTTGGGGTTTTCAGTGGTTCTCAGGTGTATACACAGAGTAACATTCACATTAACATGGCAAAGAAGGTCCTGTTAGTGTGAATTAGGGCCTTACCTAGCTCAAATCTTTGTCTCATGCATCATCATGCTATTCCTGTCATAGAAAACTTTTGCCTGGGATATTTCAAACATTTTTTGGCCTCATTTTCACTTCTCACTTTCCCTGCTAAGGCCTTGCCCTGAGCCTGCTTGCATTATGAGAAATCATTTATCTTCATAACTCATTTCATGGAATAGATCCTATAGCACTTCCAAATCAACTCAGATAGAAATTACCATTTTTCTCACTTTGTTTACTGGACAGCCTATGCAAGCTTCTCATGCCTTAAAGTTTTTTGTTAGTGTCTTAAAACAAAAACAAAATTAAAAATACAAAACATTATTCTGTACTATAATACAAATGAATATTAAATTGATGTTATATATTTAGGAAGAACACATGAATAATAAATGTTGGTTTTCTTTAGAATAATAATAAAAATTATGTGCTGAAATTCTAAAAGTTATTACACTCCTTTGTTGATGACATTCATGTTTTCTCACAGTCAAATTAACCAAAATGGATGTAAATAGTTAATAAATTCCTATAATCAATTATAATGAGTCAACGTTATAATCAAATCTGTGTTACTATTAATAATTTTTTCCACATTTATGACATTTCTATGTGTGTTAAATTAGGTAAATACATTGTTTTAAGTTAAAGTTAAACAATGTGATTTTTACACACTTTATGCAAATAAATTAGCTAAAAGAGAAATAATTACATACATGAATGGTGATAATTTAACAACTTTCCCTCTGTATTTGCTACTATGAAACACAGAGCAAATTATTTGCTATAATATTCTAAAATCTTTCTAAAATTACTTTTCTTATATATTAAATCAAAAGTAATAATGACTACTATATACATACCTCATGATGCCCAAGGTGATTGGTATACTACAAAAAGAAGAAAATACAAGTGTAGAAAAAATAAAAGCAATGAACAAAGGTAATTTGTAGCACTTTGCATCACATTTCCCAGGTCTGGCATCGATAAAATCACCTTCATCATCTTCAGTTGTTAATCCCTCTTTAATGCAAGAACAATTGTAGTAGGTCTGTGAGTAGTGAAAACAGGAAGCAATTTTTCAGAAAAATGGTCATAAACAAAAGCTCTTACTATAAAATAAAAACTAAATCAATAACTGCAAGGAGACTCACTAGTTTTATTTCAAAATGTCTTTATATTAAGCCTGCTATGTATTTTTTAGAAATGAAACATTAATGATTTTCCAAGATATTTTACATGGCAGAGAATCTGTGTCTGTGTGTGTGTGTGTGTGTGTGTGTGTGTGTGTGTGTGTGTGTGTGTAATTATAGTTACTTAGAAAAAGTTCTGTTAATTTAAGAAATTTTCTTCAATATATTTGTATTTGAATTCACAAGTAATTATTAGATCTATAAACAAAGGGAAATTAAAAATAATGAATAAAATGAAAATGAAATTTTAGCTGAGATTTAAAATATAGACAGTTACCCAATTGTGAAAGGCTTTGAAATCATACTAAAAAGACTTTATTTTGTATATAATAATGACAGGACTGCTATTCTTTTGGGACAACAGACACAATGCCTAGAATCTCTAATACATTCAGGGATACATAAAATATTTTAATTTTAAAGCACTTTAAAATCAAAGAAAAAAATGAGTATAATAATAAATTATATAAAATGAATATATAATGGTGAATCCAGCTTGGATTATATTTTTTATGCCAATGCATTGTAGATAAAATAATTTATCACTATTAATTTTTTAGTGAAGAAAGGGGATCACAAAGGCAAAAATGATCTAGAGCCAATGAAATTCATACTGTAACTCTGAATGGAAAAACAATGAGAATTTGGAGTTGTAGTTGTAGGGTGGATAATTTAAAGAAGATGAATTGGTGGCATTTTTGAAGGAGAACTAAACAGGGTCGAACATGCAGAGACCAATTCGCAATTTATTAATTTATTGAAAATATTCTAAACTACAAAATAATAAGGAAAAAAAGAACAATACAATATATTTAGCAGAAATATTGAATTACATTTTACTAGTGAAAAAAATAAGGAATTAAACATGACTTTAATATGAGTGATTCAGAAAATTATAATTCAAACAAATTTGTCAGTTTGGTGGGTGAAGTTGCTGAGAGGTTAATAAATATGTTAAATAATATAAATATCTAAATATCAATTCCTTCATTCCACCAAATTTTTTTGAGTGCCTATATGCCAAACATCATTCTAGGTTTTGAGAAAACACAGTAAACAATACAACAGAAACCACTTTTCCATGTAGAAAACTTTCTATTTGGGGAGACAGGACATTTTTTAATAAAAGGAAATTGAGTATTTAACGAAAAGTGCTATGGAGAAAATAAAACAAGTAAAGTACAGGGAATATTGGGAGACTACAAGAGAATACTTAGCATGATAAGAGAATGTCTCAATGATGAAGTGATATTTGAGCTGAGACCTGAAGAAGGTATGTGAGTGGGCCACGTGGTTGTCTAAAAGAAATATGTTTCAGGTAGAAAAAAAGAACAGTAATTGAAAAGCCTTGTGGTAGAGCTTGCTTGAAAAGTTGAAAGGAAAGCAAGAACAGGATAGGTTGGATCAGAATGAACAGAAGGGGACTAAGAGAAAATAAAATCAGGGTGGTAGGGAAACGGAGGATTATACAGGTATTGGATGGCAATTACAAGAGCAATGTAAAGAACTTTGGTTTTTATTCTTAGTGATGTCAAGTAATTGGATGGATATACAAACGACATATTTTAAAAGATCATTGTGACTGCTATGACTCTTGAAATATGTAGGCATGGGTAAAAGCAGATGAAACAGTTAAAAGTCTATTAAATAAAGTACAAGACAATAGTGCTTGGGAGACCAGGGTGGTAATCAGAGAAAATGAAAATGACCAAATTCAGCACTTACTCTGAAAGAAGATTTGAAAGGATTTGCTGAAGGATTCTAGAGTAAAAATGGTCACCAGAAAGAAAAGGTCATGTGGAGAAGGACTCCCTAAGAGAAACTATGACTTTTGGTCAAGGGAGGCAGTCAGTCATCCATGGCTCAGGAAAAGAACCAATAAAATAAACACCATAATTTCACTTGTTCTCCTGTTTTCCTATTAGGACTCCTTATCATCTTAACCCAGTCCAAAGCCAGAGGGCAAAGGAGCTGTCATCCTATAATTCAATCTCCTGAGAGATTCAGGAGGGCAGAGAAAGGTAAAAAATGGATCTGGAGGACAGACAGGAGATATCTAGCGCAACAAATAGTTGTAGGCCATAGAATCTAAGCTGGCTAAAAGGAGAAATAAAAAATATAAATAAGGGATCATAAACAAATTATGGAATCAGAAGATATTGGGCTCTAAAAGGGTTGAAGAAATAAGGAGTCCAAGTACTAGAGAAAGTGAGTTGAAAGAAAGTTGTAGATCAATAGTAGAATAATTGAAATTGAGATCATGAAAGGATTAAGGTTATTGAAAAGAAAAGGCCTAGGATATGACCATGGAAGGACATTGCATGAGGTAGGGTGCAAACAAGATTACCAGGAAAGAATGTCAAGGAATTATAGGAGTAGAGTATTAGAAACTGCGTCAAGAGGAATCGCAAGGTTACTAAGCGTGGTGTTAGAAAGCGTGCCAGTGAACTGAGGCCTAAAATCCTCAAGGAATGGGAGGAAGAATTCTTGAGTCTGAAAATGACTGTAACAAAAAGGGTAGTAGAAGTAATGTCTTCTTGAGTAAGTTTCAATGATGGAGAACTGGGAAAAAGTAAAGAGAAAGTAGTCTAAAAGTACTAATGAGTGTCTTAGCTCATTTTGTGTTGCTATAACAGAATATCACACACTGGGTAATTTATTTCTCACAATTCTAAAGGCTGGTAAGTCTGATATAAAGGTGGTAGCATATAGTGAGGGCCTTTGTACTGCATCATCTCATGGCAGAGGCAAAAGGGGAAGAGAACAAGAGAGGACCAAACTCTGTTTTCATAGCAATCCACAATCACAATGACAAACACACTCCTGCAATAATGACATTAGTCCCATGGCCTAATCACCTCTTAATGACCCCACCTGTTAATACCATCACAATGACAATTACATTTCAATGATTCTTTCCTCTTTTAAATTGGAAGACCATGACAGAATTTATAAAATATCAACTTTTGCAAATGGCTTGCAAGCTGTTAATTACTACATCATGTTAGCTTCTAAGTTACTAATATAGGCCCACAGTCCTCTACACACCATTTTCAAGTCCAGAGAACTTTGAAAACCAAACGGTTTTCTTTGTAGCTTATTTGATGAAAAAATATGATCTAGAATAATGTAAAGCTATTTAATGTTTTCATTTCTTTCTCTAAATGAAAATATCATAAGTGTTGGTATAGAAATATTAATGTTTAATTACAGTTGCTGCTCTGCTGAGTGTGGAATATAATATACAATGATTAGGTACTATATTTCTTTTTTAAATCCAACAATTGAGATATTTGAATGCAAGAATTTTAGATAAAGTCCTGTGAGGCTTTAACATGAGTAATTTTTTACCCAAATGTACTCTCAACTGAGAGGACATGATTCATCTCTACACAGTTATGAGAGCAGAGTAATGGTAATGAAAATACAGCACTAACTTAAACTTTACTTTTCATTATAAAAATAATTCATGATTACTGAAAATATTTTTAAGATACAGAAAATTGAAAAAAGTAAAAATAGTCAAGTCCCCAAAGATGGGTATTATTTTAAAGTACATTTTTCATTTTCTAAGATATCATGTTAGATAAAAGAACAAAGCACATAAAATATATATAACATGCTCCCATTTGTATACAAAGGCTCTATAAGCTTTAACATGTATATTTCTACAATGATGCATAAAAAGAGAAGGTAAAATTTGTTGCCTCTGAATATGAGCACAAGGTATCAATGGCCTGTGATAGAAGACATATTTAACAGTGCAGCTTAAAATATCTGAATTATTTACCATGAACAACTACTACTTCATCAAAAACTGGTATAAATGTTTAAAGAAACATTTTAATGATTATTCATTTGACAAATATTTATTAAGCATTGCAAAGTAACAGGCAGTAATCTAGATACTGTAAGTAACAGTGAACCAAAGATACAAATTCTCTAACAAGTACAGCATATAATCAATCTTTTTAACTGAATTTTATATTTATTTATACTTATTTTCTTTTTATTTTTCTACTTATTTTTTCTAATTAGTTTTCTACTTCTTATTTTTCTTCTTATTTTTGGACTAGTCATCTCTGAAAGGTTCATATTATTCTTTCAAGTATATACATCACCATTTACTTAAACTCATTTCTATAACATAACTTGGCAATTTATTTCCTTCTGATTTTATAAATATTACTTAGATGTACAACATCTCTTTAATTTTCTTGGAATTGAGACTTACTATTAAAAATATTGCATCTAAGAGCATCAGCATTTTAAAGGTTGTTTGATATGTATTTCTAAATTGCTTAATAATACATTTTAAAAGTTTATAACACCAGAAATATATAAGATTATGTGTTGAACTATCAACATTTTAAAATTTATTAAATTTAAAAAGAGAGTATCTCAGTTGTTTTTATGTTTTAATTTTAGAGTTAAATATTATTTTCATAAACTTGCTATTACTGTAATGGATTTATGTACACAATGTTAGTATAAAATGTTAGACTAATAGAGGCATAAAAAAATCTAAGTTTTGTGGGAGAACACTAGAGAATGTATACTTGTGTTCTATTACCTGCAGAGTAAAGAGGCAACTACTCAACTCAAATTAAAGAGCAAGGCTGAAAAGAAAGAAGCTCTACATTTGATGAAACAATAAAACAGCCACAACCTTTATTCAAAACACATAAAAATAGTGCTTAAATATAGTAAAATTTATTCCAAACCAAAGATACAAAAAGAAAACATACATACCTCCATAGACTGGAAGTATCTCACAGAATTTTCTAATATGGGAACATGAATTTAAAAGCCAAAATATTTATTGTATCATTATTTGTTATACAATTTTACAGAATTTAAAATAATTAGTGAGATTCCCTTTTCTGGCATGATTTAAGTTCTCCAAGTCTCATCCTTCCAACTGATTACAAATAAAAACTCCGTTTATGCAAAAAGTAACCACCTGTAAAAGTTCTAAATAAAAGAAAAGCAGCTGAATTGTGAAGGAGAAAAGAAAGATACTGGGGAAGAAAAAGGTATTTACATTAAAAATTACTGAAAACTCCCCAAATTTGGTGAAAATATAACTTTATAGATTCAAGAAGTTCAGTGAATTTCTTGAGGATAATTCAGTGAATTCTTTGAGAATAGAATCAAAGAAAACCAAACTATCATACTAATGAAAAGCAAAATTTTAAAAAAAGAAATATTGAAAATAGCTAGATAAAACAGTACTTATTATATACAAGTAAATCAATTATTTGAATCACCACAGATATGTCATCAGAAAGCATAGATGCCAGAAGACAGAGAAGTATCATATTTACAGTTTTGAAAGAAAATAATGATCACCCCAGAATTCAATGTCTAGTGAAAATATTCTTTAGGAATGAAGGCAAGACAAAGATATTTTAAATTGAAAGAATACTACTAGAATGTCACCAGTTGACCTCCTTTACAAGAAATGCCAAAATAAGTTCTTCAAACTTAAGGTAAATGATAATGCTGAGGGAAACTCAGATTTTCATGAATGATGAATATTAAATTTCTGGGTAAATATAAGACTATTTTATTTTCATATGGCATTTTAAGTACGATTGTTTTTAAGCAAATCATAATATTATCTATCACAAATTTGATTACATGTGTAGCGATAAAACATGTTACAACTCCAACATAAATGTTACTGGGGAGAAGTAAAGGTACATATACAATGAGTTTTATACGTATATGGTGAGTTTTATATTATACTATGTTCTATAATATTAATTCTAAATAGACTGTGAAATGTTATATAATCTAAGAGCCATTCAATTAAAAATCAATTCAAGGAGATAAACCAAAATTTCAAGGTATATTAAAATGAAATAGTATATTCAATTCCAATAATAAAATGGGCAGGTAGATCTAAACTCAGCTATACTGATAATTACATTAAATGTTAATAATTTTGAAACTCCAATTAAAAAACAGAATTGGAAAAAAGGTAAACCTATACTTATTCTATGCTGGCTACGGGAGACAGTCTAAACATAAATCACAGATAGGTGGAAAACAAAAGGGTAGAAATAAAATACACCATAAAAAAAGAAAAATAAAGCTATGATAATTATTCATATCATGTAAAATAAACTTCAAGACAAAGAATATTATCAGAGATGGAAAGGGACATTTTAGAAAGATAAATAATTCATCAAAAAGATGTGACAATTATTAATGTGTAGACATATAACAGAGCCTATACATTAATAAATACACAATGCAAAAATAAAAAAAGAAATAGACAATTATACAATTTTATTAGATCCTTTCATACACAATGTTCAGAATTTAATACAACATTATAACCCATACAAAGTGACAAGAAAAAATGGCTTAAAATTAAGAGAAAATAATAAAAGTAACTTCATAGATGAACTAGATAGTGGAGTTAATCATAAGAATGTTAAAATAGTTATGATTAATATGTGCCAGAAAGTACAGGAGATGAATAATGTAGCTTAAATTATGTAGAATTTCACCAGAGATTTGGATTCTAAAAAAAAAAAAAATTAATACTAGAACTAAAAAATACAAGTGAAATTAGAACCTCAGAAAATGGATTTAATAGCAGAGCAGACACTGCAGAATAGAGGCTTAGTAACTGGAAGACACATGAACAGAAAATATCTATATTTAAATAAGCAAATTAAAGAGGATGGAAAAAATGAAAAATAGCAAAAGATCATGGAACAGAAGTAGAAGTGACTATTTGTAGTCTGGATTAAGCAGAATTCCAAAACAGCACCTAAGATTCTCTCCCTCTATTGTGTGTACCCTGCATAATCCCCAGGACTGTAAGTTGATAATGAAGTAAAAGGCAAGACTTGACTCAGTAAGTGGGGACTCAAACATTGGACCAAATTGAGGACTAGTTGAAACACGGACAAGATGAAGCAGCTTTCCATAAGAAATGCCCACCAGTGGAGAGATCCAAGATGGCCGATTAACAACAGCTCAGGATTGTAGCTCCCAGTGAAAGCGCAGAGAGCGAGTGGACACCGCACTTTCAGACGAATTTTTGTTGCCCACAGACTAGGAGATTCCCGGCGGAGAAGCCACATGGGTCGCCAG
>CAUYLG010068497.1:0-27694 GCA_963573385.1 Cacajao melanocephalus | reverse complement strand
ATAATAGAATGATTTATAATCCTTTGGATATATATCCAGTAATGGGATTGCTGGGTCAAATGGAATTTCTATTTCTAGATCCTTGAGAAATCACCACACTGTCTTCCACAATGGTTGAATTAATTTACATTCCCACCAACTGTGAAAGAGTGTTCCTATTTCTCCACATCCTCTCCAGCATCTGTTGTCTCCAGATTTTTTAATGATCACCATTCTAACTGGCATGAAATGGTATCTCAATGTGGTTTTGATTTGCATTTCTCTAATGACCAGTGATGATGAGCATTTTTTCACGTTTGTTGGCCTCATATATGTCTTCTTTTGAAAAATATCTGTTCATATCCCTCACCCACTTTTGAATGGGCTTGTTTGTTTTTTTCTATTATATCTGTTTCAGTTCTTTGTAGATTCTGGATATTAGCCCTTTGTCAGATGGGTAGACTGCAAAAATTTTTTTCCAATTCTGTTCGTTTCGGGTTTGCTGTAACGATGGTTTATTTTGCTGTACAGAAGCTCTGAACTTTAATTAGATCCCATTTGTCTCTCTTGGCTTTTGTTGCCATTGCTTTTGGTGTTTTAGTCATGAAGTCCTTGCCTATGCCTATGTCCTGGATGTTTTTGCCTATGTTTTCTTCTAATGTTTTTATGGTGTTAGGTTTTATGTTTAAATCTTTAATCCATCTGGAGTTAATTTTAGTGTAAGGTGACAGGAAGAGGTCCAGTTTCTGCTTTCTGCACATTGCTAGCCAGTATTCCCAACACCATTTATTAAACATGGAGTCCTTTCCCCATTGCTTGTTTTTGTCAGGTTTGTCAAAGATCAGATGGTTGTAGATATGTAGTATTGCTTCTAAGGCCCCTGTTCTGTTCAATTAATTTATCTCTCTGTATTGGTACCAGTACCATGATGTTTTGATTACTGTAGGCTTGTAGTATAGTTTGAGGTCTGTGAGTGTGATGCCTCTGGGTTTGTTCTTTTTGCTTAGGAGTGTCTTGGCTATGCGGGCTCTCTTGTGATTCCATATGAAGTTTAAACTGGTTTTTTCCAGTTCTGTAAAGAAGGTCATTAGTAGCTTGATGGGGATAGCATTGAATCTATAAATTACTTTGGCCAGTATGGCCATTTTCATGATATTGATTCTTCCTAACCATGAGCATAGAATGTTTTTCCATCTGTTTGTGTCCTCTCTTATTTCCTTCAGCAGTGGTTTGAGTTCTCCTTGAAGAGGTCCTTTACATCCTTTGTTAGTTGTATTCCTAGGTATTTTATTCTCTTTGTAGCAATTGTGAATTGGAGTTCACTCTTGATTTGGTTCTCTGTATGTCTGTTGTTGGTATATAGGAATGCTTGTGATTTCTGCACATTGATTTTGTATCCTAAGACTTTGCTGAAGATGCTTATCAGTTTGAGAAGATTTTGGGCTGAGACGATGGGGTCTTCTAGATATACAATCATGTCATCTGCAAATAGAGACCATTTGACTTCTTCCTTTCCTAATTGAATAGGCTTTATTTCTTTTTCTTGCCTGATTGCTCTGGCTAGAACTTCCAATACTATATTGAATAGGAGTGGTTAGAGAGGGCATCCTTGTCTGGTGCCTGATTTCAAAGGGAATTCTTCCAGCTCTTGCCCGTTTAGTATGATATTGGCTGTAGATTTGTCATATATAGCTTTTATCATTTTATAATATGTTCCATTGATACCTAGTTTATTGAGAGTTTTTAGCATGAAGGACTGTTGAATTTTGTCAAAGGCCTTCTCTGTATCTATTGAGATAATCGTGGTTTTTGTCTTTGGTTCCATTTATATGGTGGATTACGTTTATGGACTTGCTTATGTTGAACCATCCTTGCATCCCCAGGATGTAGCCTACTTGATCGTGGTGAATAAGCTTTTTGATGTGCTGTTGCAATCGGTTTGCCAATATTTTATTGAAGATTTTTGCTTCAATGTTTATCATGGATATTGACCTGAATTTTTCTTTTTTAGTGGAGTCTCTGCCTGGTTTTGGTGTCAGGATGATGTTGGTCTCATAACATGAGTTAGGGAGATTCTCTCTTTTTGTATTGTCTGATAGTTTCAGAAGGAATGGAAGCAGCTCCTCTTTGTATGTCTGGTAGAATTTGGCTGTGAACCCGTCTGGACCTAGACTTTTTTTGGTTGGTAGGCTATTCATTGCTGCCTCAACTTCAGCCTTTCTTATTGGTCTATTCAGGGTTTCAACTTCCTCCTGGTTTAGTCTTGGTAAAGTACAAGTGTCCAGGAATTTATCCATTTCTTCCTGGTTTACTGGTTTATATGCATAGAGCTGTTTGTAGTAATCTCTGATGATAGTTTGTATTTCTGTAGGATCAGTGGTAATATCCCCTTTATCTTTTTTTATTGCATCTATTTGATTCTTCTCTCTTGTCTTTTTTATTAGTCTGGCTACTGGTCTGTTTATTTTGTTGATCTTTTCAAAAAACCAGCTCCTTGATTTATTGATTTTTTTTGAAGGGTTTTTTGTGTCTCCATCTCCTTCAGTTCTGCTCTGATCTTAGATATTTCTTGTCTTCTGCTTGCTTCTGAATTGTTTTGATCTTCCTCCTCTAGGTCTTTCAATTTTGATGATAGGATGTCAATTTTAGATCTTTCCTTGTTTCTTATGTGGGCATTTATTGCTGTAAATTTCCCTCTCAACACTGCTTTAAAGGTGTCCCAGAGATTCTGGTAGGTTGTGTCTTCATTCTGATTGGTTTCGAAGAACATCTTTGTTTCTGCCTTCATTTCATTGTTTATCCAGTGGACACTCGGAAGCAAGTTATTCAGTTTCCAAGTGGTTGTGTGGATTTGAGTGTGTTCTTAATCCTGAGTTCTAGTCTGATTGTGCTGTAGTCTGATAGACTGTTTGTTTTGATTTCCATTCTTTTGCATTTGCTGAGGAGTGATTTGCTTCCAATGATGTGGTCAATTTTGGAGTAAGTGCAATGTGGTGCTGAGAAAAATGTATATTCTGTGGATTGGGGCTCCACCCTGATCCACAGAATATACATTTTTGTATATGTCTATTAGGTCCACTTGGTCCAGCTCTGCATTCAAGTCCTGGATATCCTTCTTAATTTTCTGCCTCGTTGATCTAATGTTGACAGTGGAGTGTTGAAGTCTTCCACTATTATTGTGTGGGAGTCTAAGTCTCATTTTAGGTCATTAAGAACTTGCTTTCTGTATCTGGGTGCTCCTGTGTTGGGTGCGTATATATTTAGGACAGTTAGCTCTTCTTGTTGGATTGATCCTTTTACCATTATGTAATGCTGTTTTTTGACTCTTTTGATCTTTGTTGGTTTGAAGTCCGTTTTATCAGAGACTAAGATTGCAACCCCTGCTTTTTTTTGTTCTCCATTTGCTTAGTAAATCTGCTTTTATCCCTTTATTTTGAGTCTATGTGTGTCTTTGTATGTGAGATGGGTTTCCTGAATACAGCACACCGATGGATCTTGACTTTTTATCCAGTTTGCCAGTCTGTGTCTTTTGATTGGGGCATTTAGGCTGTTTATATTCGATGTTAATATAGTTATGTGTGAATTTGATCCTTCCATTTTGTTACTGGCTGGTTTTCTTGCCCATTAGCTGACTCATTTCCTTCATTGCATTTTTGGTCTTTGCCATTTGGTGTGCTTTTGCAGTGGCTGGTACTTGTTCCTTTCCGTGCTTAGTGTTCTTTTTTTTTTTTTTAACATGCATAAACACATTTATTATTTATTTTAAATATATTTTATTGCATTTTAGGTTTTGGGGTACACGTGATGAACATACAAGATTGTTGCATCGGTACACATATGGCAGTGTGGTTTGCTGCCTTCCTCCTCATCACCTATATCTGACATTTTTCCCCATGTTATCCCTCCCTAGCTCCCCAACCCCTGCTGTCCCTCTCCTAGTTCCCCCACACAGACCTCAGTGTGTGATGCTCCCCTCCCTGTGTTCATGTGTTCTCGTCGTTCAACACCCACCTATGAGTGAGAATATGCAGTGTTTGAGTTTCTGTTCTTGTGTCAGTTTGCTGAGAATGATTGTTCTAGATTCATCCATGTCCCTACAAAGGGCATGAACTCATCGTTTTTTATGGCTGCATAGTATTCCATTGTGTATATGTGCCATATTTTCCCTGTCCAGTCTATCATTGATGGGCATTTGGGTTGGTTCCAAATCTTTGCTGTTGTAAACAGTGCTGCAATGAACATTTGTGTGCATGTGTCCTTATAACAGAACAATTTATAATCCTTTGGATATATACCCAGTAATGGGATTGCTGGGTCAAATGGGATTTCTATTTCTAGGTCCTTGAGGAATCACCACACTGTCTTCCACAATGGTTGAACTAATTTACCCTCCCGTAAAAGTGTTCCTGTTTATCCACATCCTCTCCAGCATCTGTTGTCTCCCGATTTTTTAATGATCACCATTCTAACTGGCATGAGATGGTATCTCAATGTCGTTTTGATTTGCATTTCTCTAATGACCAGTGACGATGAGCATTTTTTTCATGTTTGTTGGCCTCATATATGTCTTTTGCAGTGGTTGGTACTTGTTCCTTTCCGTGCTTAGTGTTCTTTCAGGAGCACTTGTAGGGCAGGTCTGGTGGTGATGAAATCTCTCAGTAATTGCTCGTTCATAAAGGATTTTATTTCTCCTTCACTTATGAAGCTTAGTTTGGCTGGATATGAGATTCTTAGTTGAAAGTTCTTTTCTTTAAGGGTGTTCAATATTGGCCGCTATTCTATTCTGGCTTGCAGGGTTTCTGCTGAGAGATCCGCTGTGAGCCTGATTGGCTTCCCTCTGTGGGTGATCTGACCTTTCTGTCTGGCTGCCCTTAGTATCAGATTCACACAGGATTTTACAGTATCAAATATGAGATTTCTTAAATCAAATTTTGAAATATAAGTTAGTTTTTTTATTGCTTTATAATGTCCCCAATATTGTATCCTCAAAAAGGTTTGTATGGTTATTTAATCATTCTTGTACCAGCTATATAAATAAGTAGGCCAAAGTGTATTTGGGCTATCAATTTTGTGATCAAGGATAAACTTTGGAGGTTATTTATTATCACATTATTTGAATGATTAAGAAAAACTACTTAAGAGCTTGAAAATAACACAAAGTTTTACCAGTGTATTCTTTCAAATTTATACTGAAACCTCCAAAATAGATTATTAAAGGATCTATAGAAATGTACCTGTTTGATGTTACTATTAAATAAAAGCTTTTACACTCATAAATTACATGTTATTGTGTAGATTATATCCGAAAAAATTGCAAATAATTTCTGTTTAGTGCAGAAATAAACGTGAGTTTTAGGTTTTCCTCATCTAGGTAACTTTCCAGCAACCTTTATTCGAATGCTGTTATTTCCCCATCATGCTGTAGTGATACATTCAAGTGCCCATACACGGGTCATTTTGTGGAGTTCAAACTCTTAATTCAAAAATGAGGCAACTGATGCCCAAAAGTATGAGTTTGCCAAAAACAAAAAGTCTATAAGTAATATTTTACAAATAGTTTGAATCTATTTATGATGCCTTGGCACTGTTTCTGAAGGTCAAAAGTATCAACATGTGGGTGTGAGAAGAAGGACATTCCAGGAAAAGAGGACAATAATAACAAATATTTGAAGATAATATATTATAGGAGCACATCTACAAGAAAATGGAATCATTCAGCTTGAATAGCATAAATGTAACAAAAAAGTAGAGAGAATTAGTATAGGTTGAAGAGATAATAAAAAAGCCTTGAATACAAAGCTAAAGAATACTAACTGTACCTGGTAGTTTATTTTTGAAACCTTACATGAAAGAGAATATAGCATTCAGTTACTTGTCTTAGCCTCAGATTTACGTGACTATTTTAAATTTCAAATTAAGAGTCAGAAAATGGAAGGAGAAGAACTTTTTAAATAATAATTATATTTTATATATTTTAAAAGTTTTATTGTCTCTGTTACAAATCAAAGGGATACTAAGGACGTAAGGGGCAAAATAGAAAAGTATATGCTGATAGGGAGAAATACAGCTTGTTTTCTATTAATAGGCAGTGTAGAGGGTAATGCAGCAATGAAAGAATGAACACATTCAAAAGCAAGTTAGTATCAGTTCAAGATGAGTGCAATCACAGAATGATGTGTAAGAAAATGGCTTATGAGGTATTGTGTATTCAAAGAGGACCTCACAGTTCCGTGAGATACAGTAAAGCTAAGGACTGAATAACATGAAAGAGCTGCCATGAAATGATCTGGAGGCAGAACATTCCAGAGAGAGGAAAGGTCTATTACAAAGACCACAGCATAGAAACAGGCTTGCTATGTTTGAGGCCCAGAATGAAGGACAATAAACCTAGACTGTAAGTGAGATAGTGGTATAACAGCACCAGATTTTACAAAGCCTTGTAGGCAAGGGTTAGGTATTTGGGTTTTGTTCTAAGTCATATAGGATGCCATTGGAGATTATCAGTTGGTATCCTCTAATGTATGTTTCAGAAAGATCACTGTCAATGCTGTTTTAGGATTGGCTTATGAAGTAATATAGATCAATGGAGAGTCTAGTTACTGTGCTGTTTTCAATGTGTTCTTTTGACGTTAAGTCAATAGAACTTGAATGTGTACTGGATATGAGAAGTGATTTTTTAAAAAAGGAATCAAGAAAAATTAACCTGGTTTTCACTTAAGAAACGAGGTTGATTGATATTTGCTCTTTTAAGATGAGAAAGACTAGGAGTGAATGTTTTAAAGAAAATGTTTGAGTTACTTTTTGTACATGAAGCTTAAGATGTGTATAATGCATTGAAGAGGAGTTTTCAAGTACCTTGAAGCTCAGATAAGCCTTGTCAAGATATGAATTTGGAAGTTGTTGGCATATAGGTGATATTTCAATCCATGAGCATGGATGATATTGCTGTAATTAAACATTGTTTTCAACAGTCCATTCATGCATTGCCTCACCTCATTGTAAGTATTTCTCCACAGTTAATGTACCCATCATTCACTAATACTCAATTCAGTTCATCTAGGTGCCTAATTGTTAATTACTACTGAATTTCATAAAATTGCTAGGACAGCTACAAAATAAGTTCAGTTAAAAGGTATTTGCTGAAATCCCTGAGCTGTAATAAACATTACATGCTTACTGGTGTTACTAATAAAGGTCTAGTTTTACTAAAATAATTTACTTTCTCAGAAAGAGTTTAATAAGCATTTGGATTAAATTTTTAGCTTAAAATACTCAATAAAATCAAGGCTGCAATAGGAAATGTAGTTGTGACTCCCAGGAGTGAAAGTGAGCATTGATCAGGAAGAAAAGAGAAAATGTATGCAGAAGACAAACAGTCCCCTGTGCTGCGTAAACAACCCTCGTGAGGTCAGGAGTCATTATTCTTAAAAAATCAAGATTTACAGCACTTTCGTGTCAATGTCATTTTGCTTCTCTTACTTTACTCCAGATGCAGAGGTGAAATGAATAGAAAGCAAATAAATGGTGCTGGTGATTTTCTTCTCATCCTTTTGGAGGAAAAATTTGTAAATGACATTACTCAAATTCAAATTCATATTGAATTGCCTTTTAACTGATACTGTATGGGTTTTTATAGATAACTGTTCTATTAGTAAATGAGATATCCTGACACTAAAGATTTAGCACAATTAAGATACCTAATGTGGAAAATTTGAAATATGGAGCTTTTGGACGAGTTTGTCAAATTACACATGCAACTTGTTACAAGTAACATAGGCTGTGTACGGATGTGTAGGGTTGCATTTGACTTCTTACCATTCTTGAAATGTTCTGGAGATGGGCATTCATAGACATATTTAATGTATTTGTTACGTATGATTGAGAATAGAAGGGTTTTAAAGAGAGGAACAAGTTAACTGCAGGATTGGGTGGAACATTCTAGTAGTTGCTGAACAGTTTATGTTTGCAAGACTCTAAGTCATGTGAGAATTATTTATTTAGTGCCTCTATATGTTAATTGCTACATTAATTGTCATGCTTTATTTCATGTAATCAATTTAACAGCCTTATGATAGGTAATATCATTGAGTTCATTTTAGAGATTAAAAAATGAGGCTACAAGATCACACAATTAATAAATAATTGAGCTTAAACTCGAACCTAGATATAGTTTACACAAAAACTTAGATTTTTAACCCTTGTGTATTCTAGTAAAATAGGTATTTGGGCATGTCTAGGGTAGAAAGTGTGTAGAAAATTTGGTTGCACAATATGTCCAATGTTTTTTGTCTATTGACCTTTAAATTGGACAATAGACAATTCTATTAAGTCTGTTTATAGAATAGACACAATACTTAGCTTAAAATACTTCAGAATTTTTTGTGGATCTGTATTAAATTATGGAGATTTGGCCAAAAGTCATTCAATTTTGGAAATTCAATATTCAGTTTAGTTTGTCCCTATATTGGAAAACTGCCCAATTGTACTTATATGGCATGAAGAAGATTATCTAAGTGTGTCTAATCTAATGACACAATCCCTTAAAAACAAAAGCAGAAGAAGAAATCAGGGAAATTAGAAGTGTGAAAATAACTTGATGTGCCATTGCTGGTTTTGAATATAATGACAGCAATGTTACAAGAATTATGGTTGGCCTTAACTAAGGGCAGAGCAGAGGCAATACCCTCTCCCTCTGCATGCCAGCTGACATTGAGTAACAAATAGGAACTTCAGTCCAAGAGATGCAATGAACTGGATCTTGCCAACTACATAAAGTGGGAAGCAGATTCTTCCTCAGAGCCTCTCGAGATGAATAGTTCTGCTGATTCTTTGATGATGGCCTGGGGAGATCCTGAGCAGAGGTTTCTTTTGCGCCTGTCTGGATTTCGGAACTACGGAAACTGTGAGATAATAAATAAGTGTTGTCTTAAGCTGCTAAGTCTGTGATGACTTGTACTCAGTGTAGAAACACTAATGCAGTAAGAGAACAGTCAATGCACAGCACTCTCATTGTCTTGTTTCTGCTGATTAGATAAAGCAATTTTAAGACCTTCTCTTTCTAGGAATAAGATGGGTTCTCAAGAGACTTTGAGTGCCCTACAAGAAATATGGGAAAATGAAGTTCTATTTTGAGTGTTTTTCATGATTCTAAATATCTACACCAAATTAAAATCCTGTTTTTAACATCAGCAAAACCTCATTTGACTATTGTGACATTGTTATTGAATTAGGTCAGTGTTGTCAAAGGGGAGGGAGGGAACAAAGACAACACAATGAAACTCAATTTTAAAATCAGTTGACAAGATATAGACATGCCTGATAAAATTGTAAGAAATCACTCCTTTTGAACATTATCACTGTGTATTAAACTAGGCTCTTAGTATCAAGAAATATTGCCATAAAAGGAATAAATTGGGCATTTTTCCAATTTTGGGATGAAGTATATGGAATATTGGATTTTAAAAATTGAATGATTTTTGCCCAAATCTCCATAATTTAATATAGACCTACAAAAAAAAAACCCTGGAAGTATTTTAAGGTAACTATCCTTTTTATAAGTATGTATATGTTGTTCATCTTTATATGTTTTTAGTAACATGCAGTGTACAAAAAAGTGATTTGCCTGAATGGCTTACCTCAATAAAAAAATAAAATGAATTTCATATCGATGCTAACCTAGCCATTTTGTCCTCAGCATCATTTTTCACTACATCAGAGATGCTTCAGAAATAGGTACTGATGAGACCTCCAATTAGATGAGTAGGAAATAAGCTTTAATGGAAGATATTGGTTTTAACATGGATGAACCCTGAGAAACTATAGCTTTAAAAAGCTTCAGTTTTAGTGAGACCAGTGTCTCTCTCATAAGCACACATTAGCAATGGGTTTCATTTTTATGGTTTTGCTCCAAAAACTTTACACCTAGTGTAGGCCAGTGACTTCACTGGAGAGAATGATTCAAACAATTGAAAATTAGTGGGCTGGGCGTGGTGGCTCATACCTGTAATCCCAGCACTTTGGGAGACTGAGGGGGGGCAGATCACAAGGTCAGGAGATCAAGACCATCCTGGCCAACATGGTGAAACCCTGTCTCTATTAAAAATAAAAAAAAAAATAGCCAGGCATGGTGGCACGTGCCTATAGTCCCAGCTACTCAGGAGGCTGAGGCAGGGGAATCGCTTGAACCCAGGCGGCGGAGGATGCCATGAGCCGAGATCATGCCACTGCACTATAGCCTGGGCAATAGAGCAAGACTCTGTCTCAAAAAAGAAAGAAAGAAGGAAGGAAGAAAGGAAGGAAGGAGGGAGGGAGTGAGAGAAGGAGGGAGGGAGACTATTCAAATACTGGCCCAGGAGCATCTATTAGTCTCATATTCATAATAAACACATCTAACTTCTGGAAGCATTAATTCACTATGTCTCCTTTCTAAGAGGATTCTGCTTTGAGACTCAAAACGGAAACTATTTTTAGTTTTGTTTTTTCTTAACTATTTATTTAAAAAAAATCTGTAGATGTGTGAGAAAGCTGAGAACATTTTCAGTAAGTTAGTCTAAAAGTATTTCACATTGATGTAGCCCTTACTCCACTGGATATCCACTAGGTATTAAGGACGACTTTGATCTTCTCCATGTCTTCAACACAAAACACATGGATGGTAAATAATAATAACCAATGACATTTTCAATTGTTTGTATATTTCAGGGCATAGATAGAACATACTTCACTGAATTTAATCTTGACTCTAACTCTGTGTAATGGATTCTAGTTTTAAACATAAGATTGTTGAGTTTTAGAGAGGATGTTTTGCCTACAGTAGAAAGCGCATTTCAGAGCCCAGAGCTTGATAAACTTTGATGAATAAGTGAATGTTGATTTGATCTCTGTAGGATTTCTCTACTCAACTTCATTGTGACTAAAATATCACTAGGATCGGCGAAATATATATATATTTTCTAAGTGACATTTCTAAAAAGTGTCAGTAAATAAATTTTTGTTATATTTTGTTTCACATGTTTATCTCATTTTTAAGTTCCAAGAGATTATTTTATACACTTTTATGTAGATTTTACAATTATTTCTTTTTTTATTATACTCAATTTTTGCTTGCTTAACACTTGACTAATGATTAAAATAGATTTTTATTACTTTTACCTATATTGTTTATATATATATATTTATAACTCCTCATTTCCATATATACTATGCTGAAATCTCATCTGATTTATTTAAATTATTTATCCATCAAGTAGGAATAGAATGTAATTATCAAGATTATTTGTATGTTATTATGACAGATATAAAAAATGGACTCTAAAATGAGACAGTATATATTTTATTTATTCTTGGGTATTTTTATATTCCTAATTTTCTTACTTTTATGTACATATTCATAATTTTGCAAATATTCAACATGATAGAACATTAAATCTTAAAATGCAAGAATTTATATTTTAATTCTTCTCATGAGCAAGTAAAGCAATTGAAACTAATCTACCTGATGACACTTAATTGACACAACAAGGACTAGTTAATGCTAATTTATTGGCTCAAATTATACATATCGTGTTGAATAAAAATTACAAATACTGTGCATCATCTACATGAGTATGTCTCTATGTATGTACATATGGTATATATGTATGTATGCATGTATGTGTGTATAGATATATATGTAGTGTTTGTTTTGAAAATATGTATTTTGTTGTCAAATAAATTTAAAAATTTTGAGGCATGCATGACATTAAATAATTATCCTTGTTAAACAATTTATCACAGTACTTAGTACATATTAGGAACTGATTACATAAAGGAACTATTAGATGTGCATATATATTACTGTGGAAGTTATCAATTTTTAGCTATATCCATATTTTATCAATATCTATAATTTTTTGAACTATACAATTTGAGCTTACTTACAAGTAGAGTGCATATTACAAGTCAACCCAAGGTTAAATATATACAGTTTTCCAAAGGCAACCATGAATGTGATTTTATATTTACTTACCTTGGAAGCTTCTAAAAATATTATGGTTAATTCAAAGTACTGCTGATATATAAATTATATGATTTGATATTAGCTTGACACATCCAATTCACAGAAAATATCAGGAGCATAACAATTTTCACCATAGGTTACCCTAAATTTGTGTTATTAGCAGTTTTATATGAGATTGCTCTAGGGCCACTTAAAAAATCTTTTTTATAAATGAAATTTTTGAAAATATAAAACATAGAAATAATTAATAAAACACTCTTACACTTCATTCATTTTCAACAAGTATCAGCTTTTTGCCAGTTTCAGGTATTTTCCCTCTCTTTTTTCCAACTTTTACTTTTGGTTCAGGGGTCACATGTGCAGGTTTGATACATGGTTAAATTATATGTCCCTGAGGCTTGGAGTGTGAACGATCCCATCGCCCAACCAAGGAGTGAGCATAGTACCCAACAGGTAGTTTTTCAACTTTTATCCCCCTCTCAAGGTTCCCTCTCTATTAGTCCCAGTGTGAATTGTTCTCATTTTCATATCTATGTGTACGCAATGTTTAGCTCCCACCTGTAAGAGAAAACATGCTGTATTTTGTTTTCTGTTCTTGCATTAATTCACTTAGAATAATGGCCCTCCACTGCATCCATGTTGCTGTAAAGGACTTGATTTCATTCTTTTTTTAATGACTCTGTAGTATTCCATGGTGTGTATCTACTACATTTTCTTTATCCAGTTCACTGTTGATGGACATCTAGCTTGATTTTATGTCTTTGCTATTCTGAATATTGCTGCAATGAACATACAAGTGCCTAATATATACATATATACATATAATTCTGGAGTGTTTTCAAGCAAACCCAGATAGTGTGTTATTTTATAATTTTAGACATTTTCTTCTTTCATAAATACCCATATACTGATACGGAGCTCTTTCCTCTCCTTTAGTTAACCAACATGATGATATTGATCTTTAAAAGTTAACACAAATTTTTTAATATCAGCCCAGACATAAGCTTTCCTAATTTACTCATGGAGCTTCTTGTCCACTTGCTTGGTTCAAATCAGTCCTCAAACAAGGTCAAAATATTACATTCAATTATTATGTTTCTTAAGTCTCTTTTATTCTATCCTATAATAGTGCTCTTCCTCCTAACTTTTAAGTAACTTGTTGAAGAAATACATGTATTTGTTGTTTGGAATCTCTCATATTCCCTGAGTGATTGCTTCTTCATTACATGTCTTAGCTTGTTCTTCTTTCCCATCAAATTCTGGTAGAGTGACAGTTAGATCCAGAGGCTTGGATACATTAAGTTATGATTTTTAGTCTAGGAGAATTCACCTATGGCTTTGTGTAACTCTCTTACCTCACTTTATGGAGCATGTCCTCTCCAGTTATTCACATTTGTGATGCTAAGATTGAACTGGGTTGGAGAGGTGTCATCCTGGTCTACCCCCACTGCAGCATTTCATTTAGGGTTCTAATGTCATTAAGGACAATCCGTATGGCCATTCTAAGGCATCTTCTAAAGTCATGAATTCTGGCTCTTAAAAATTGGGTAGTTTATTTCAATGTGCTTCACTTTTTCTAGTAAAGAATGGAGATAAATGTAGTCTTCTATCAGCTTTACAGGGCTGCTGTGTGGCGTTATATGCAAAACATTGAGACAGTGATTGGCACATGGCATGTGGGATTTTTTTTTCATTTTTTGAGACAACGCCTTGTACTGTTACCCATGCTAGAGTACAGTGATGCCATCAAACACTGCATTCCCAAACTAATGGATTCAAGTGATCCCCCTGCATCAGCGTCCTGAGATGCTGGGATTCCAGGGGCACGCAACTGTGCCCAGCTAATTATTTTATTATTTTATAGAGGCAGGATCTTGCTATGTTGCCCAGGCTGTTCTCAAACTCCTGGGCTCAAGCTATCTACCATCTCAGGCTCCCAAAGTGCTTGAATTACAGGAATGAGCCATTGCCCCTGGTAGAAAGTCTTTATAAATGTTTGCCTTTCTTATTATCATCATTGTTATAATCCAATGCTAAGACATTTGCAATAACTCACATTTTTTGTTGTTGTCTGTATTTTTTTTTAACGTTTAAGTTCAGAGGTACATGTGCAGATTTGTTATAGAGGCAAACTTTTGTCAGTGGGGGTTTGTTGTCCAGATTATTTCACCACCCAGGTATTAAGCCTGGTATCCATTAGTCATTTTTCCTGATCCTCTCCCTCCAACCCTCCACTGTCCAGTAGGCTTCAGTGTGTGTTGTTCCCCTCTCTCTCTGTGTCCATGTGTTCTCATCATTCAGTTCCCACTTAAAAATAAGAACACGTGGTATTTGGTTTCCTGTTCCTGTGTTAGTATGCTAGGAATAATGGCCTTCCAGTTCCGTCCATGTTCCTGCAAAGGACATAATCTCATTAGTTTTTATGACTGCCTAGTATTTCATGGTGTATTGTGTACCACATTTTCTCCATCCAGTCTACCATTGATGGGCATTTAGGTTTATTTCATGTCTTTGCTATTGTGAATAGTGCTACAATGATTATATGCATGCATATATCTTTATGATAGAATAGTTTATTTTTCCTTTGGGGATATACCCAGTAATGGGATTGCTGAGTAACATGGTAGTTCTGTTTTTAGGCCTTTAAGGAATTGTCACACTGTTTTCCATAATGGCTGAACTAATTTACACTCCCACCAACAGTGTATACATGATTCTGTTTCTCTGCAATGTCACCAGCACCTGTTATTTTTTGATCTTTTAGTAATACTCATCTGACTGGTATGATATGGTATCTAATTGTGGTTTTTATTTGCGTTTGCTAGTGATCAGTGATGTTCACTTTTTGTACATAAGCTTGTTGGTCATATGTATGTCTTCTTTTGAAAACTGTTCATGTCCCTGTACACTTTTTAATGGCTTTATTCTTCTTGTAGATTTATGTTCCTTATAGATGTTGGATATTAGATCTTTATCAGTTGCATAGTTTGCAAATTTTCTCCCATTCTGTATGTTGTCTCTTTACTCTGTTGGTAGTTTCTTTTGCTGTGCAGAAGGTCTTTAGTTTAATTAGATTCCATTTGCCAATGTTTCCTTTTGTTGCAACTGCTTTTGGCGTCTTCGTCATGAAATCTCTGCCTGTTCCTGTGTCCTGAATGATATTGCCTAGGTTATCTTCCAGGGTTTTATAGTTTTGTGTTTTACATTTAAGTCTTTGATCTATCATGAGTTGATTTTCTGTATATGGTGTAAGGAAGGGGTCTAGTTTTAGTCTTCTGCATGTGAGTCCACATTTTAATATGCATCGTATTACTCTTCTCCAACTCATTCCTCCCAACTCTGTTATTAAGTACTATTTTGGTAAAGGCTGCCAAAGTGTATTTTAGAGATCCTGGAACTTTGGGAAACATTGGATTTAGATCAATGCCTGAGATGTGTGATTGCAAAAATGAATCAATACACATAAGAAACAAATGCAGAAAGATTTCAATAACTCAATAGAAGAAAGAAAGAAAAGCTAAAAATAATTAGGAGCTATCTAAGAACCCAATAATTCCTATAAATATTGGGACCAACTATACCCTCTATCACATATAGGGTTAGCATTCGAGTGGTTCAATGCTAAATCTGAAAAACAAGTTGTGTCTGGCATACTGGAGAGAAACCCAGCCACTAATGTGTGCACAGAAAAGTTATTTTAAGTGGTTGTTATGCAGTCAAATGATTTGTTTTTCTTTTAAACTAGACAATTGGAATTTTTTAACTTAAAATTATTCAACATTTCTGATGAAAATAGTTTTATATTGCTACAGATAAACCACAGTACAAGTGAAAATGCTTAAAAAGAAGTATTTATGCTTTCAGGAGGTCTCAGTTTTGCAAGAGGAAGAAAAAGGTTTAGTGTTGCATTTGCTGGAGGGTTTCTTCTTAAATTAGATCTGCTGTCTGATAAGATGTGTTACTGTTCTTCTGTTTAAACTTAGAAAGATTAGAGATTTAAACACTGGTTGGGTATGTATTTGTTGTAAAACTGAAGTGTTGTACTGCTTGATAAATGAGAACATATGGCTTTCTGCAAATTTACAGGCATGTTTACATCCATTACTTCATTAAATCTTTATAACAATACTATGAGGCTAACAGATTAAGTAATTGCTCAGTGGGGAGAAAAGTTTGCCAAGGTCTCAATACATGATCTTGTTACCACAGAGTTGATTTTGAAGCAAAGATACCTGACTCTATTTCCAGGGCTTTCACTGTGAGCTTTCATTGAGGCACTGTAAAACTGGAAAATAATGGCAAGTAAGTTATCAGAAGAAATTGAAAATGTCCATAATATAAGTAAAGAAACAACAAAGCATAAAGTATTAAAATATGTGTTAAAATAACATTTACCTTAAAATATTTCTTACATAAATATAACTACTAACTATAGTCTTCATATCTGTACAAAAGTACAGGCTTGACACCATAAATTTACTTCAATATTTTTAAGTATAGAGATTTTTTCCTTTTGGAAAGTAGCAAAAAAGTGATATAAAATATGCCATAACATTCTTTATATTTTACTAATAAGTAAAATAATTTTATTAGTAATTATGTTCATTAAATACTGCTTAAATAAATGATATACAAATTTTAAGAACCAGTTGAATCCCATATTATATGTTTATAATTCATAAAATATAAGAGGGTATCTGTGTCTTGGTTTTGATTGGTATATATTTTAACTTACTAATATTTCAAATATTTTTTTTCTATGTAATACAGAGCAATATTTCAAGAACATACCTTTCTTTCAGTATTTCCAGAAATTTTCATCTTTTTATGTGTAGCTCCTTTATATTACTAAGGAGCATCTGTCAATTATAGTCTAACTTAAAGAAGTTGGAGTACACATAGGCCGGGTGGAGTGGCTCATACCTGTAATCCCAGCACTTTGGGAGGCCAAGGCCAACCTCTCACCTGAGGTTGCGAGTTCAAGACCAGCCTGACCAACATGGAGAAACCCCATCTCTACTAAACATACAAAATTAGCTGGGTGTGGTGGTGCATGCCTGCAATCCCAGCTACTTGGGAGGCTGAGGCAGGAAAATTGCTTGAACCTGGGAGGTGGAGGTTGTGGTGAGCCGATCGTGCTATTGCATTCCAGCCTGGGCAACAAGAGTGAAATTCTGTCTTAAGAGTACATGCTTTCTTTTTTATTTATTATATTACAAAGAAGCAGACTAAATTGCATTTTAGTGATAATTTGAAACCAGCCCAAAAATAACACTTTTTAAAGTTAAATTATAATTTTTCAAAAATTCAACTAAAACTGCCCAGTAGAGTGAGTGATAGAGTCTCTGGTTTGTCAATTTTAGATAGAATTAGTAAGTGGATTCTAGTAATTTATCAACAACCTTTCTACATACAACATGGTATTCTTAGTACTGTAAAAAGTTTAAAGAACAGTAACAAAGGGTCCTTCGCCTTAAAAATTTACATTTTACGGGAGAACATAGGTGTTTAATTATATACATTGATATACTAAATAAATATAATGTGAATTAGACTACAGCTCTCCTATAATGTGTGTCATGACAATTTGCCCAGTGGATGGAAGAAATAATAAAATCCATATGCAGAGAAATATTGTGGTTTTTGCCATTACTTTCAATGGTAATTACTTTTGTACCAACCTAACACCTAAAGTGTAAAGCATCTTTTATTTAGTACTACATTACTCCCCTCCAACAGAAAAATAATAACTCTTATTTGTCCAGGTGAAACCTGAAAAGCTACTGTCTAGTACCTACTAGGGTGACTTGCAATTAGAAAACATTTGATAAATATCTTATCAATCAAATAATAAGTATAGAAAATGCACAAACTGCACATTGAAGAAACTGAACTGTTCCTACAGGCTGGAACCTGGGCTGTGCTCTAGATTTGCATCATATCAGCGAGTCTTCACAGCATCTCTAAAATTAGCGGGATTAACTCTGTAGCCTTGATGGAGTAATTAGAGGTGCAAAGGCCTCGTTGTTTCTTCACATTTCCATAGACAAGCTAGAGTGAGAACCCAGATAATTCAGCCATGAATGTTTATGCTCATTCTACTGAACTATTCAATGTTGTTACCACCTTTTTATTTAGATGTAGTTTTTAATTTAAATGTTATTCATATGTTTTCAAAAGCTTTGATAACACCTATACTAAATGTCTTTTTATAGCTCTTGATGAAGACCTTTTAAAGAAAAATAATTCAAGATTATTATCCTTTTGATTTTTAAGAAGGAAAGAGAGGAACTATAGAGCCTAGGGAGCTTTTTTCTATTCTATATTAAATAAAACACTTCGTAGAGAAATGAGATTGTATTAGTGGGTTTTCACACTGCTGTGAAGAAATATCCAAGACTAAATAATTTGTAAAAGAAGGAGGTTTAATTGACTCACAGTTCTGCATGTCTGGGGAGGCCTCAGGAAACTTACAAACATGGTGGAAGGGGAAGCAAACACATCCTTCTTCACATGGCAACAGGAGAGAGAAGTGCCAGCAAGAGAAATGCCTAATGCCTATAAAACCATCAGATATTGTGAGAACTCACTCACTATCATGAGAACAGCTCGGAGGAACCTGCCCCCATTAGTCAATTACCTCCCATCAGGTCCCTCCCATGACACATAGGGATTATAGGATTACACGTCAAGATGAGATTTGTGTGGGGACTCAGAGCCAGATCACATCAGAGATGCAACTGAAATCATTTAATGTTTTCTCTTTTTTTTTTTTTTTTTTGAGACAGGATCTTGCTCTATTGCCCAGGATGGAGTGCAGTGGCACAATCATGGCTTATTGCATCCTTGAAATCTTGAGCTCAAGTGATCTTCTCACCTCAGCCTCCCAAGTAGCTGGGACTACAGGCATGAGACACCACACCCAGTTATTTATTTATTTATTTATTTATTTATTTATTCATAGAGACTAAGATTCTCAGTATGTTGCCCAGGCTGGTCTGCAACTTCTGGCCTCAAGGGATCCTCAGCCTCTCAAATTGCTGGGATTACAGGCATGAGCCACCACACCCAGCCTAATATTTTTGCCTGATGACATATTTAAGTAGCATATAATAATATGCAGGTATTGCTTATGGATATTAATAAAGGAATGTGAGATGTTCACCACCAACTGCAGAAGTCTGGCCTGCAGACCCTGACTCAATGACAGATGAATGAATGCACTCTCACACCATTACAGTGATTCAAGTGGGCTATGAATGGTCATTGGTTGCTTTCAGAGGGTGAAATGCAACCAATGGACCAAGACTCCCTCTTCATCATTACATTTATTCAGTTAGATTTTACAGCAGAGGTTCTAAGTTAACACACTTGTGGATAATTAACATGGTTAAAAGAGTGGTTTTACTACTGATAAAAGCTTTTGGTTCCAGGCCCAGAGTAAATGCTAACAGGTAATTCCCCTTTGATCTCCTTCTGAGAGGACCACCCAGCACAAAATTTACATGAGTAAACAATTTAAGTGGAGAGAAAGGGCTGTGTGGTAAACAGACTTAAACTGGCAAAGGCTCTGATTGTCTCTGTCTCTTTCCTATGCTAATGTAAATGAGGTGACTGCCTTCAGCCTGCCTTAATAAAACCTTTTGGCCTTCCAAAAAGTTTAAGATTATAATCCATAACTTTCCCTAATATTTTCCGTAATATTTTGCCACCATCTCGAGTGAATCTCAACAGGAGTGGACATATTCTGAGTCAGAAACTGTTGCCTATTGACTGTTTCCTGCATTAAGAGATAGGCAAAAGATCTGAATATTGACATAAGCCTCACTCGTTTCTCTCTCTCCTGACTACCTGTCTACATATTTTCCTTCATTCTCTTCCTTTCTTCTTTTCATTCAATGTCTTTTAATCTTTTTCATCTACTTTCTAACTTCCTGGCTTATTCTTTTATTTTCTTTTTCTTATATCTTTCATCTCTTCCTCTCTCATTCTTTCTCCCTTTATCCATTCTGTCTCCTTTACTCTTTTTCCTTTCTTTCTCCTCACATTATTCCCCTTCTTAAGTGAAAGCATCTTTTAAAAAAATTCTATACACTAAAAACGATTTTTCCCAAGCTATTTGCTTCTCTGTGATTCTTATATGTTGCTTGGGTCATTTTCAATTGTGCCTGTGGTGATTAATGGAAACAGCTGCATTCAAGAGAGAAGTTTCTGACAAGACAGATATGAAGGAAACTTAACAACAATCACTGTCTCAACTCTGGTTAAGCCAAAATTTGTTTTATGTTGCTGATTGTTCTATAGTAAAAACTGCCACCAAAGAACAATACTTTCCATTCTTAGCACATTTAGAAATTATGTAAATTAGAAGAGGAGACAAGAATATTCTGATGCAGTTGAGTGTATCTCTGTGTAATGTCCACAGTTGTTCTGTTTATCTCTTCAAACTGTCAGTATCAGAGGCTTCCAATGGAGAGCCCAGATTAAAAAGGCAAATGAATCATAAACTTGCTCATCCTTTCTGCAGATGACTGTCTAGCGTTGTGTATCAGCTTTATTTAAAGTATACATGTCTGGTGAAAGCTAATATAAGACATGGAAGGGATAATGACTAAAGAATGCATCCATTCATAATGGTAAGAGAGGCTTTAAGTGTTGAGGCTTTTATATTGTATTTGGGATCTGACACATACGATTATCCATATTTGGATTTAGAGCTATCAAAATATCCACAAAAAAGGCACAGATAAAAGATAGTGGCTTGAAATGTGAATACAGTATTCAAGTCAAGGAGTAAATATTTTTTGTGTTGGCATCAAATTTTATCTATTGTAAATAAAAGTACATTTGTGATATTAGTTTAATCTTGTGAAATTTGTGTAATTAGACACTAAACAGATAAATATGGTGAGACCTGTTGTGTGGCACACAATACCAACCTACGCAACAGCTAACCCACTTCTCTCTCTAACATTTCTTTCTTCTTTAAATGGCTGCATGTAATGCCCAAGATGCTGCAGCCATCTTGTGATTGTGAGGCTTCATCAATGACATGTTTAAGGTGGCACAGTGAAAAGATAGATAGCCCTAGGAACCTTGATGAGTGTCTAAATTAACTTTGGAACTGTTTAATCTCTGAATTTTAGTTGGTCAAGATAACAGGCAGAAAGACCCTTGTTAGAGATGATGATTCTTTCTAGTTTACTGTGAATTTATTGTATTCCTATGATCCCAGAGTATAATTTTAATATCCTTTGAAGCAGAAGAGTAATGTAAGTGGTTGAGTTTTTACTTATCTAGTGTAGCAGCGACTTTTGATGACCCATGTCATATCCCCTCGGACAAATGTCTTAGTCTTTTGTTTTTATGAAGACGATCTTTGGCCAGTGCTAGCTTCTCCAAGTACTGACAGAATCAAGTCCTTTTAGCCTGCACCATTGGCTCCCATAACACATTTTTTTTTCTTTTGAGACAGGATTTGGTCTGTCACACAGGCTGCAGTGCAGTGGTGCAATCTTGTCTCACAGCAACTTTGGCCTCCTGGGTTCAAACTACCCTCCCACCTCAGCCTCCCAAATAACTGGGACTATAGACACACACCACCATGCCTGGCTAATTTTAGTACTTTTTGTGAAGACAAAGTTTCACTGTGTTGCCCAGGCCGGTCTCAAACTCCTGGGCTCAAGCGATTCTTTCCCTTCAGCCTCCCAAAGTGCTGGGACTTCAGGCATAAGTCACCATGCCTGGTCCCATAAAACATTTTAATGTAAACTTTTACTTTTTCTCTGGCTTCTCTTTCTGGATCCTTCACTCCTGATTCCTAAGGGAACTTTTCAAACAATTTACATGCAGCAATGTCCTTGCATCAGGCTTTGTTCTTCAGTAGACCCAAACTAATACACCTGCTGTCATATATACCTAGTACCATAATTTCAGGAATTTAAGTTGCATAGGGTTCACAAAACTAGAAACACCCACATATAGTTAAACTAGAAAATATCTGATTATGCTTAGTTAAACCAGTTGATTTAGATTAACCAAATGTTCAAGTATACAAATTTTCTACCCATTGGGTGATGGAGGGTAGACAAGAATAGCATGGAAATCAGTGCTAAAAAGCTGATGCTTAAAGATCACCATTAAGAGTAAAATTATATCCCAGATAACCAAATCTCCTTAAGTGTAGTGAATTGAAAACCTAAACTTCTTCTTTGTAGTGACTGGCTAGGTGCAGTGGCTCATGCCTGTAATCCTAGACCTTTGGAAGACTGAGACGTGAGGATTGCTTGAGCCCAGGAGTTCAAGACCAGCCTGGGAAACACAATAAGACTTCATCTCTACAAAAAATGAAGAATTAGCTTGGCACAGTGGAACGCACCTTTGGTTCCAGCTACTCAGGAGGCTGAGGTGAGAGAATTGCCTGAGCATGGGAGGTGAAGGTTGCAATGATCTGTGATTATGCTACTGTACTGCAGCCTAGGTGACAGAGCAGGATCCTATCTCAAATAAATAAATAAATAAATAAATAAATAAAAAATAAATAAATACATGTTAAATTTAGTTTCCGTTTAAAACTGTGATTTAGGAGTTTGAAAATGTTTCCTACACTCAGCTCACTGTAGTCTTACCACCAACCTTCCCACTCACCAACGACCTCCCACACCATATAGATAATTTTCTGTGCAAATTGTGATACCCTGTTAGGTTAGTTTAATTGGCTGTCTTCAGATAATATGTGTAATTACTATATATTAACATTTAAAGTTTCTCAATAGCCGGAGACAGAATTTGAATGTGAAAGAGTTTAAATTATTGCATATTTTAAATGTACTTTTCTAACCAATAATGGATAAACAAGATATATTGTATAAACAAATGAATAGATATTAAGTTAAAGTATTACATATTTTAATGAACTCTTTTTTTATAAATATAACATAGATACTGAATATATAAGAGGTATGTAAGCAATTTCAGAGAAATCCCTGTGGTCATAATGCACACTTCTCCCTTATTATAACTTTTAATAGAATCATCAGTGCTTTACTATATGTGCATTCTCTCCTAAGTTAAATGCTTATTGGAGGCAGATATAATGTCTGATTTATCTTTGTTGCTCTTGTTGTATGTTAATATAGTATTTTACGTACACACTTTATATTTTCCTATGCTACATATATAATCTTCTCAATTTTAGATTCATATTTCCAACTGTCTCTTTTGCATCTGACTTACTTGGATGCCTACAGGCAAGTTAAGCTATCCTTGCCCATATCCAAACTCTTGATTTTGCCCTAAACTACATGTGTTCTTCCTGTTGTCTGCTCATCTTAGTAAATGTAAATGTCTCAGGTTGGTTGCTTAGGCTAAAGACTTGAGCGTTCCTCCTTGACAACTGTCCTTTCTTCACAACATATATCTAATCAATTAAAAAAATTAAAAAATATATGACCTTTACTTTCAAGATTAATATAAACTTTGACCACTTCTAACCACCTGCACCCATAATATCATATCCAAGACGTCTTCCTGGCTCATTGACTTACTGTAATTGCCTCCTCATTGATCTCTTTCTTCCACTCTTTCTCCTGTAATGTGTGTTCTCCACTCAGCTATCAGAACTTTCTGGCTCCCAGGGTCAGCACTTACATGGTCGTTTATGATCTGGGCTTCATTACCTCTATGCCTTATCTGATAATTTCTCCTTGTTTACTCTGTTTAAGGGACATTGTGTTGGTGCTCTTCCTTGATCTTGTCAAGGATATTCCTGCTTCAGGGCCATTACTTTACTTTCCATTTCTTTTACTCACTTTAAATAAGTCATGGCTTATTCCCCATATTATTATGCTAGGGTTGCCATAACATAATACCACTGACTGAGTGGCTTAAGCAAGAAAAATGTATTTACTCACAATTCTGGAGGCTAAAGTCTAAGACTGAGATGTCAGCAGGATCAGTTTCTCCTGAAGCCTCACTTCTGGCTTTGGGCGTACTGTTGGGAAGGCGTGATTGGTTTTGAAATGTGAGGACATGAGATCTGGGAGAGGTCAGGGGCTGAGTGATATGGTTTGGCTGTGTCCCCACCAAAATCTCATATAGAATTTTAGCTCCTATAATCCCCATATGTCATGGGAGGGACCAGATGGGAGGTAATTAAATTATGGGGATGGATTTTTCCTGTGCTCACGAGAGTGAATAAGCTTCACGAGATCTGATGGGAGTTCCCCTGCACACACTCTCTTGACTGCCACTATGTAAGATGTGTCTTTGTTCCTCCTTTGCCTTTCACCATGAGTGTGAGGCCTCCCCAGACATGTGGAACTGTGAGTCCAATAAACCTTTTTTTCTTTATAATTATCCAGTCTTGGGTATTTCTTCATAACTGTATGAAAATGGACTAATATCAAGTGACAGTAGCATGGGATTTAACTGAATGTCGCTAGATTCAGACTTTGGACAAAGAGTAGAATCACAAGAGATAACAGGAGGGCCAAAAGGTTGAAGAATAGACAGCCTAGACTGGACATGTGCACACCACTGCCAGCCTAGAGCCAAGGAGAGCAGTAGAAAGAGCCAATATGACAGGCATCCTGTCAGCAGAGACGCCTACCTTGACAAAACTGATAGAAACAAAATTACAAGTTACATCAGTAATGAATACCAACAAGTACCTAGGGATGATCCAGTCACACTCCAGGAGTCACTAGCCCACACACTGGCAAACCACACCTAAAGCAGTTTGAGTCCCTCTTCATCTGATTGCATGCATGTGTATATTAAGCCCCCTTATACCAGCAGACATTACCATGAAGTGAAGAAGGAAAGAAACAAATCTCCTCAAAGTGTTTGCTCAAAATGTGAAATCTAACTGAAATAACCAGGTCTGACCCCCTCTTATTATCCAATACTGGCATGAGGGGCAGGAGTTACCTAGAAGAACAGTATATCATTTTGGGGGATTAAATAACTATATTTTTCTACAGACATCAGTGTGTCATGCATAATTTTGTAATTTCAGAACACTAGACGTCTCATTTAAAGTTACATATCCCATATGCACTTTAAAGTATATGCATGTTTAAACTTGTTCAGGCTCAATCATGTATTAAATTTACTCTTGGTTCTGTCAGCTCATTGATTTGACATTGATCTGATTTGATTATATTTAGATAGATGATATCAGCTCTAATATTGAGGAAGTAGACAATGCAAAGTAATTAGTCACAAAGCTGTTTTGTAAGCCTCCAATATAATGAACTCTGGGCAAATTAGCTTGTAAGCATAATATCTCCCATTTTAATTTGATTTCTGAGCTGCAGAATTAGGAAGGCCATCAGTAAGATCCGTTGTTATTCTGCCCAATATAATTAGAGGGTCAGCAATTTGATCTTGCCTTGATGACAAAACAGTTATCTATGGCATCCCCTTTCCCATTTAGGAAAAATAAAAGCCTGTGCTTACTTAGGTTTCTTTTCTAATTAAGTAGAGTGAGTCCTGGTTTCACAGGGATAGAACGAGCAAAACATAAATGTCAGAACTGAAGCTCAGTGTGAGTATAAAGAATATGTGAGGCAGGAGGAATCACAACCATAGCCATTGAGATTCTCCTGCTCTCAAGTTATTACCCTTTGTTCTCTGTATAAGCTGTTGGGCTTTTATCTCCAGCTGGTGTGGCTGCTGCTCTCTCCTCCCATCTGGCCTGTGTTTACACTCTGAACTCCCCAGTTCTCTTGGTATATGTCTGGGTATTTCACAATTTCCCAATCCCTCAGTTGCCCAACTTGGGAGTTTTTCAATAGAACTTTTTTTGAGATATCTAAAAACAAAACAAAACAAAAACAAAGTTAATGTAAAATGTTATAGCAGTTTATAAACAGACAGGTTTGTGGAGCACAGAATTCTTAACCTAAAGCAGATAGAAGTCCAATCAAGCTCTGCTTCCATGGTATAATTTCACAAGTGCATGAATCACTATTTTCTCTTTTGTTCTTAACCTTACCTGGCTCAGTTACAGGACAACCCCTTCCTCAATATAAAGTCATCTTATACTTCTTTTAGGACAGGTGAATTTATCAGTTCTAATAAAAACCGATTTATTAGAATCAGAGTTCTGAGTGTTGGAAAAACAGAAGTGTGGATGTGTGTTGTGGCAAATTTAACTATGTGACTTGGAGCAAATTGCTTAACTCTGCCGATGTGTTTTTATTTACATAATGGGAATCACCATAACAACTTCATAAAATAGTTCTGAGGAATAGTAAAATAATAAAATAGGGTAAGCATTAGTATGATGCCTAACAAATAATAAAATTTCAACAAAAGATAATTGTTTTGATTATTTATTTTTAGTATTATTCTTAATCTTCTGCATCAGAAATTCTCTTCAGGATTTTTATTATTTCCAAAGATTGTCTGATGCATATTTATAGCTATAATTAAGAGATCAGATTCACCATTGTTTTGGATAAATATATATGTCTAGTAAGTTCTCTTGTTGCTGTGTGTCCTTCTAGGTCACTAGGTTACTAGAAAGACTCACTGGTCTCACCAACTCAACAATACATCTCTTCTTGTTACATTGCATTGCCTCTCCCATAAAGTTTCTTCTTTGAGCATTCAGAAGAGAGTAAAAAGTGATTAGTCATCATCTTTTTATCTACTAAGTTTTAGGACCCTGAGATGATGTTTTAAAGTAGTTGAAACTTGATGCTCCTTTCGTGGAAAGATAAGCTTTATGTCCCTTCCTTTATAATCCGTACAGACTTGTTTTTCCTTCTATCCATAGAGTACAACAAAAAACTCTTTGTGACTTCTGAGGCTAGCAGATATAAAGCCATGCAGCTTTTGTTCTGTCTCATGGAGCCCTGAGCTCCATGATAGAATTTCAACTATTGTGAGGCAACCATGCTGTGGGGAAGTCCAAACCATATACAAAGACCATTTATAGATTTAGAAGACTGTCTCAGATAAGCTCAGCCTAGGAATTATCCCAGCCTAGGTGTCAGATGTGTGAATGAGTCAGCCTCCAGATGAGTTAAGTGTCCAGCCATTCAGTCATATCCAGCTATTTGAGTCTTCTCAGCAGAGGCTCCAGTCAATGGAGAGCAGAGTCAAGGCATAATCCCGTGCTTTGTCCAAACTCCTGAACTATAGGATCTGTGAGTCTAATAAAATGGTTGCTGTTTTGTGCCACTAAGTAATGAGTAGTTTGTTATGCAGTGATTTATATCTAGAATAGTCTTAGAATTTAAGCAGATTTCCTAGGGCAAGGGATGTAGTCGAGTAGCTTTTAGGTAAAGGTTTTTCAAAGAAATCTATTCAGATGGAGAAAAGGAGGGCTGGTAGTAAACAGTGGGGCCAAATGAACTACTTCACAGGAACTTGGTGTATTATTCTGTTCTCCCGTTGCTATAAAGAACTACCTGAGACTGGATAATTTATGAAGAAAAGAGGTTTAATTGACTCACAGTTCTGCAGGCTGTGCAGTAAGCATGGCTGGGAAGCCTCAGGATATTTACAATCACCTTGAAAGGTGAAGGGGAAGCAAGCAACTCTTCACATGGCCAGCAGGCGAGAGAGCAAATAGGGGAGTATTACACACTTTTAAACAACCAGATCTTATGAGAACTGTCACTATCATGAGAATAGGGAGGGAGAAATCTTTCCACCATGATCCATTCACCTCCCACCAGGTCCCTCCCCCAACACTGGGGATTA